>OZ025260.1:3935705-4206452 GCA_964019135.1 Arenicola marina | reverse complement strand
AAAGAGAGGAAAAGAAAGGGATAAGTACGCGGATATGGGAGGAGGAACCAATTAGATCAGTCATCGGACAATATTAGAAAAGTCCTAGCGACGGAAGCTTAACTATAATGGTAGCTTCTGTGGCAATCAATGATGACTCGCTATGTATAGTACTGCTGATAATGGTATCACTTAACAATACCAGCCGTTAATGCCGACCGGCAATGGCTAATAACCATCCACTATAATCCTACTTAATATACCACTCACCTTGTCCCCATTTTTTATGGTTCGAACGGCCATCTTAGTAACTGCCTTTTTGGCCGCGTGCATTAATCGTTTCTGAAAAACAAAATAATAACATGAGAAACTCCCCATTTCCGCCACATCGGGTAAGATTCCGGAAGTAGTTTTATGTATGCTGCCGACGGCAGCGTTGCCATGGCGAGCTATATTCCTCAATACTCTACCATTGGCAACGTCTATCCTCCATCAGCTCGACTTTCCATGTTAGCGCGGACAGTTTTTTCCGTATAGCTCACGTATTCCTCGCCCGGTACATTGACTACAATAATCGGTTTCGTGGGCAGCATATTACAGAAATTGGATGTAGATACACATATCTTGGTCGACATTACACATGCTTGTCCTACGAGGAATTTTGTAGAATGACAGGTACTAACAAGTCAATAAGTATCAACAGACTAATCGATCAGAGCGGCGCTCCGCACATGTAGCATTCATGTTCGGAATTCGTGGTATTTTTTCCTTCCATCTGGCGGCGTGAATGCCCCTTAAGCTTTTCAGAATAAATAACATATTCCAGATAGGATATTCAAGTCTAGATTGCACTACCAGTCACTTTGGGATGTTTTATCGTTATAATCACTGCATGATAAATAAGGGTGTACATATAATAGCCCGCGGCCTACTCACGCAGAGCCTCTCCTTGGCGTGGGCGTAGCGGAACCGCTGGATGTAGTAGAAGACGAGCCAGGCGAGCGAGATGATCATGAGGACGATGAAGGAGATGGAGACGAAGAGGACGGAGGTCTTGTTGAGGCTGTTGTAGTGGCCCTCGTACTCACGCCCCACGCTGATCTGCATGAACACCTTGGTGCCATTGTCCACCAGGCTGGCGATGTGCTCGCCGCGCTCCCGCTTGATGAAGATTGACACCACGTCCGCCACTGTGGAACACCAACGGAAGCAAAAATTGTAATGACACTATTGTTGTTTTAGGCCAGTTCTGTGGACTCGAGGGCTAATCTAGGCCAAGAAACTGGGGTGAAATGTGCCCCCGATTAGATATCCAGGACCGGGTTTCCAACCAGGGACCTGGGCTTATAAGTTCGAAACGGCCGGGGCCGAATATTTCGCACTAGCAAAGGACATTAGCATGGAGAGGGGCGAAATATTTGGCTCTGGCCTTACGAACTTACGGGGCTTGAACCTTGGACCTTGGGCCTTGGGCCTTGGACCTTAGGCCTTGGGCCTTGGGCCTTGGGCTTTGGGCCTTGGGCCTTGGACCTTGGGCCTTGGGCCTTGGACCTTGGGCCTTGGGCCTTGGGCCTTGGGCTTTGGGCCTTGGGCCTTGGGCCTTGGACCTTGGGCCTTGGGCCTTGGACCTTGGGCCTTGGGCTTTGGACCTTAGGCCTTGGGCCTTGGGCTTTGGGCCTTGGGCCTTGGGCCTTGGACCTTGGACCTTGGGCCTTGGGCCTTGGGCTTTGGACCTTGGGCCTTGGACCTTGGACCTTGGGCTTTGAACCTTCGGCCTTGGGCCTTGGGCCTTGGACCGTGGGCCTTGGGCCTTGGGCCTTGGACCTTCGGCCTTGGGCCTTGGGCTTTGGGCCTTGATCTGTTCTCGAACACACTCCCGCTCAGCCCCTCAGTAGCCAGCTTGTCATCAAGTAAACTCGTATCAGATGTTTTATGACGTCTCTAAGTACCTTTGGGAGCACATCGGCTAAACAAGGCTAAGGAATCGTTGTGACGATGATAACACAGGAGGGATGAAGCGACCGGAGACCAGACGGGGCGCGAACTCGCCACCTCATGGTCTGCAGTCCAACATGACGCTGCCCTCTGGCCCACGGAGGCTGCTTAGGCCGCCACATTAGGCCGCAAAGTAATAATTGTTTATAATACTATGTCATACAATCTCAATAAATTTCACACACATGTGTCATCGTATGATGTAACATAATATATATATAGATATATACATATATATGATACATATATGACATACATATCATATACATAAAATATATATGACATCAAGTACAGAATAGTTATAATACAGTATAATAAAAACAATATTATGATACAGATATGATATATATTATATGAGACATGTTGCCAACAGCCTCACATTGTACACTATAGGAAGATGGTTCTCACATTAACATACTGGCTACAGCGTCATACCACTGGTCTATTTATTGACTGGGCCGTCATCTTTTACATAACGGCAGCCATTGTCTCCGCGGTGTGATATTGACTACTCCCCCAGCTCGCCCATACACTACCCACAGTATAACGTTACTTTATCATGTCCAGGGATATACCAAGCAAATACGGCCAAGACCACACAATAGTTGTGGATTATATAACGAAATCCACCGGTGCGACGGATATCGCTAACCAACACGTGAAGCCTAGGGGTGCAATGACATCCCCAGCGAGGGCAGGGGACGGCGGGGCGGGGCGGGGCGGGGCGGGGCATTGCTGAGCGAGGCCACCACACCCGTCAGGATGGCTCACGGCCATGTACTCCTCATCGCAGTCCCCAATCTCGTGGTCTGGCTCCCCCATCATCCCCACCCCCCCACACACACACAAACACATACCCTCCTTCCTCATCACAACCACCACAACCCCCCACACCCTCCTTCCCCATCACGGCCATAACTACAACACCTTCCTCCACGCATCGCCCAGAGCCAGTACGCGGTTTTACTCGGGTGCACAGGGATAATGAAACAAAAAGAAAATGGATGCCATGAAACATAAACGTAAAACGAGCTGACGACTGTCGCCTGTGAGACGAGGAGTGCCTTGATGGCGACCGTATAGTGACGGGCGGGTGTGAGGCTGGGTAATGGGGGGACGGGGGGTGGGGGCTAAGGGCACTGGGAGAGGGGAGGGGCATGAACAACGGGAGAGCGAAGGGGTAGGGGGGGGGGGAGGTATACATATGACAAAGAGCGTATGCTGGAGACGGTCTACTTGGTTAAGGCACGTGTTGGGTAGAGGGACTGTATGAGCCGTGGGCTTGGGGCGTTGAGGGCGACGCCCGGGATGTCATCGGCAGTTAATTCGCTCGGGATCATTCCGTGTCAGCATCTCGCCCTTCTTTAGCCCTAACCCCCATCTTATCCCTCTCACTTCCTTGAACTCCCCAGAAACACCCCCCCCCCTCCAATCCCCAATCAGCTGTTCTCCCCCCCCCCTCCCCCCCACCACCTATCCTTGCCCTGGCCCTTCATCCTCTCCCAACGACACCAGTCATCACCGTGTAACGCACATCGCGCAGGTCATCCAACCCTCCTCGCTCCCGCTGACGTCACACACACCGCGGCGGGGTGTGGTGGTACGGGAGAGGGGTGAACGGGGTGGGGTGGTGGGGGGGGTGGTGATACTGGTGAACGGGGTGTGGTGTGGGGATAAAGGTAGACGGGTGGGGTATTTAGGAGCGACAGGTAGGTGGGGTGGGGTGGATGGGAATGACAGCTGGGTGGGGTGGATGGGAATGACAGCTGGGTGGGGTGGATGGGAATGACAGCTGGGTGGGGTGGATGGGAGAGACAGCTGGGTGGGGTGGATGGGAGAGACAGCTGGGTGGGGTGGATGGGAGGGACTGCTGGGTGGAGTGGATGGGAGAGACAGCTGGGTGGGGTGGATGGGAGAGACAGCTGGGTGGGGTGGATGGGAGAGACAGCTGAGTGGGGTGGATGGGTGAGACAGCTGGGTGGGTTGGATGGAGAGACAGCTGGGTGGGATGGATGGGAGAGACAGCTGGGTGAGGTGGATGGAAGAGACAGCTGGGTGGGGTGGATGGGAGAGACAGCTGGGTGGGGTGGATGGGATACAGCTGGGTGGGGTGGACGGGAGAGACAGCTAGCGGGTGGGGCGGGCGGTATAGGGTGATTTTTATACCTGTGGTTGCGGAGAGCGGTGGGCAGTGCGGGGTGGGATGGTTGGGGAGAGAGGCTAGCGGGGTACGGTGGCTGGGGAGAGGTAGGAAGCGGGGGGGTGGGGGGGGGTCGGGAGCGGCGATGAGCGAATGAGGGGTGGGGTGAGAAGGGTAACCGGAAAGCAGTCAGAGAGGTTGAAGTGATTGCATGGTGTGATGGAGTAGATTTTGGAAAACGGAAATCCAGAGCGACATACATTGCATCCACATCAAGGTCATACGTCACAGTCCAAGGTTATCTTCCAATATTGCCAGATTTCGTTGGTTGACATGTCAGCCACTCTTATATGTGCCACATTGCGAACATATGAAACAAGGCCGAAAGTCAATGTAAAAAGTAAAGACTTCTCGCAGAAAAGGTCAAGATCTGAATGGTCATGAATCAACAGTTGCACACGCGCGGCCTTGACCCCTCAAGTCCGCCCTTCAGGGCCGCCCGATAGTTCAGTGGGTTACAGCTAACGCATTGAGCGTTCTGGCCACCTGAGAGCCTAACGGCACGTGGATCCGTGGTTCGCGCCCCGCTGTAGCCATGTCTGTGTGGTCGCAGGATGACGATTCCATGTCCTTCCTCTCAAAGAGTAAGGGGTTACCCCGGGGGACATGGCTCCGCTCTTCCCTTCCTTCCCCCATTGATGCGATATGACCAGATTTCTTAAAGCCTCCGGAATATACAACTAACCAACCAGCCCACTCTTCACCCCTGCCATCCATTTGATGCAGGATGTCAAAATTGGACCCTCGGATAAGTGGTGATTTCGGCTTTTCATACAAGTCATATATTTATCACATCCGGTGGGCGATACAACGATGAAAACCCCATTGATTTTGTTGAATTGAAGCTTCTGACGGACTGACGGACGTAAAAAAATATCATCTCTGAGTTCAGCTTGAGCCTCCAATTTTTGAAACCGATATTAATGAAATGGTCGTTAAAGCACACATTAGTGCTCAACTTTGAAATGCTGGTTTTGCTCCACCCTGGTTGTTAATTTCAATTGGGGTTTTAAAGGCATTTCAGCATGTAGCGTGCAATGTAATCGTGCAATGGTTGTTAAAATTTAGGATATAACAAGAAAATATCAAAATCGGACATGGTAACTATGGATTTATTGAGGTCAATCCCAAACAAATTACTCAACCCGTACCGAAGCTGTAGGCTACGGCTTAGTAAGGGACGATATACATATATATTGTAAAAAACTATACCAAAAACAAAATCTCTGGATTCTGGAGTCCGATGTCGACATCCGAACGTCCGGATCGATACAAGTGTCCAGGTGAGGTGAGGTGATGTGATACAGTACAGAGGGACCTGTCGGGGGTAAATGAGATTAGGACCGGGGCGGGGGGGCGGGGGGGGCAGGAAAGGGGACGGGGGGGCTGGGTGACAAGCATTAAGATGGCGGATTAACATCTCAATGTGTTCGTGAAAGTTCTATGAGAATGTCTGAACAATGTCTGAACAATGTCCCACTGACACATGCGAATGATTTCATACAGCGCGGTCATCTACACTCGAGGTGGCAGCTGAAAATAGAGATGGTCCTTTAAGTCAATCATAGAGATGAGTCATCTAACTGGTCCATCAATAGATATACATGAAGGATCGCCTGAAGAGACGCACGCCACCTGAATTGTGATATATATAAGCAATGTATAGATGCACAATTGCGCAGTATACAGTACATACGCTGCAGAGAATGCTCGCCAGCGGTCAACCCTACGTGATCCGGACATGTATGTTCCACACAGATCACCTCCGAGCTCTAACCCCAGCCCCTCCAGACACCCTCCTCTAGCCTCCACGCCCGCGACACCAGCCCCTCCAGACACTCTCCTCTAGCCTCCACGCCCGCGACACCAGCCCCTCCAGACACCCTCATGTAGCCTCCACGCCCGCGACACCAGCCCCTCCAGACACCCTCCTCTAGCCTCCACGCCCGCGACACCAGCCCCTCCAGACACCCTCCTCTAGCCTCCACGCCCGCGACACCAGCCCCTCCAGACACTCTCCTCTAGCCTCCACGCCCGCGACACCAGCCCCTCCAGACACCATCCTCTAGCCTTCACGCCCGCGACACCAGCCCCTCCAGACACTCTCCTCTAGCCTCCACGCCCGCGACACCAGCCCCTCCAGACACTCTCCTCTAACCTCCACGCCCGCGACACCAGCCCCTCCAGACACCCTCCTCTAGCCTCCACGCCCGCGACACCAGCCCCTCCAGACACCCTCATGTAGCCTCCACGCCCGCGACACCAGCCCCTCCAGACACCCTCCTCTAGCCTCCACGCCCGCGACACCAGGCCCTCCAGACACCCTCCTCTAGCCTCCACGCCCGCGACACCAGCCCCTCCAGACACCCTCCTCTAGCCTCCACGCCCGCGACACCAGCCCCTCCAGACACTCTCCTCTAGCCTCCACGCCCGCGACACCAGCCCCTCCAGACACCCTCATGTAGCCTCCACGCCCGCGACACCAGCCCCTCCAGACACTCTCCTCTAACCTCCACGCCCGCGACACCAGCCCCTCCAGACACTCTCCTCTAGCCTCCACGCCCGCGACACCAGCCCCTCCAGACACCCTCATGTAGCCTCCACGCCCGCGACACCAGCCCCTCCAGACACCCTCCTCTAGCCTCCACGCCCGCGACACCAGGCCCTCCAGACACCCTCCTCTAGCCTCCACGCCCGCGACACCAGCCCCTCCAGACACCCCCCTCTAGCCTCCACGCCCGCGACACCAGCCCCTCCAGACACCCTCATGTAGCCTCCACGCCCGCGACACCAGCCCCTCCAGACACTCTCCTCTAACCTCCACGCCCGCGACACCAGCCCCTCCAGACACTCTCCTCTAGCCTCCACGCCCGCGACACCAGCCCCTCCAGACACCCTAATGTAGCCTCCACGCCCGCGACACCAGCCCCTCCAGACACCCTCCTCTAGCCTCCACGCCCGCGACACCAGCCCCTCCAGACACCCTCCTCTAGCCTCCACGCCCGCGACACCAGCCCCTCCAGACACCCTCCTCTAGCCTCCACGCCCGCGACACCAGCCCCTCCAGACACCCTCCTCTAGCCTCCACGCCCGCGACACCAGCCCCTCCAGACACCCTCCTCTAGCCTCCACGCCCGCGACACCAGCCCCTCCAGACACCCTCATGTAGCCCCCCCCCCCCCACCCCCCCTCTCTCAGGATGACAAGTACAAGACACACGATCACACCTGAACAACGTGAGAAGATAACGCAAATTGGGTCAAGACGCTGGGAACAATAGCTGGCGTCTGTCGTCATCGCACGTGACACGAGGCGCAAATAAAGGGGCCGTCGTTGTGTCCGTTAGAACGGATGAGTTGGGACGGTGGGGGAGGGGAGAGCGCGGAGAGAGGGTGGGAGGGTGGCGGCGGAGGGAGGGCGGAGTGTGGGTGGGAGGGTGGCGGCAGAGGGGGGGCGGAGAGGGTGTGGGAGGGTGGCGGCGGATGGGGGACGGAGAGGGGTGGGAGGGTGGCGGCGGAGAGAGGGGGGAGAGGGGGTGGGAGTGGGGACACAACACTGTCCACAGAGGGCGCCCCGCTAACATCCATTAATGGCATGAACGGTGGCGACCTCTGGTGGCACATGTCGCCGTGGTGATCAGCTACTCTAAGTGGTATCGCCACAGAGCTGACGGGGTCAGGGGTTCGAATCCTCTTCCACGCTATTTCACTGTTTGCGGGGTAGGCGTTTAGGGACACACACAGTACGTCAGGCACTAAATCTATCGATCCAGCAAAATATTTATAACATATTACTGCAGTCAATGCTAAAGAACATGAACCATAGCATAGTAAGCCATAATTTTCCGGACAATCGTGCGTACGTAATACAAATATTAACAGAGGTGATTCGAACCCATCACGTTGCACCCATCGTCAGCTAGTGAGTGAAACTTCACTTAACATAAAACATCTTCTCGTAACGATATTTCTGTAGAATTGAAATGCGCACATCTTGGCACTTTGCGCTTGATGGGGTAACATTTACATCCAAGAGATTCCTTCGCAACCAATTAAAACATCGGTGTTTACTAATGCGATAATTAGTTTGGTTTACATGTCACTCACGTAAAGGAGCTTCCCTTGTTCCCACTCAACCTCTGTACCGGCCACACTCCTTTCTTTCACGATGCTCCCCAACGACACGTGAGAGGCAGCTCTACTCCTCTATCTCCTCAACCCTCAATCAGGTATACTTCAGGCCGCTTTAACCACTTTTGGTCATATCGCGTCAATGAAAAAAGGAAGGGATAGAGGGGGAGCCATGTCCCCGGGGGTATATAACCCCTACACTTTGCGGATAAGGACATGGGAGCTTTATCCTGCGACCACACTGACATGGCCAGAGCTGAGCGCGAGCCATCGATCCACGTGCCGTTAGGCTCTCAGGTGGCCAGACCACTCAAGGCGAGCGCTCTAACCCATTGAGCTATCGAGGCGGCCCCTCGTTGATACGAACATACATGATAAAACGTCCTCAAACTAACGATCAAATAGTTTTCAATCAATCTTCGATATTCAAGAAAGCGTGCAAAAGCGGGGCGCCTTCCACAAGTATCTCAACATGTCACGAACCGAACAATCGTGAGCCGAACAATCGTGAGCCGAACAATCGTGAGCCGAACAATCGTGAGCCGAACAATCGTGAGCCGAACAATCGTGAGCCGAACAATCGTGAGCCGAACAATCGTGAGCCGAACAATCGTGAGCCGAACAATCGTGAGCCGAACAATCGTGAGCCGAACAATCGTGAGCCGAACAATCGTGAGCCGAACAATCGTGAGCCGAACAATCGTGAGCCGAACAATCGTGAGCCGAACAATCGTGAGCCGAACAATCGTGAGCCGAACAATCGTGAGCCGAACAATCGTGAGCCGAACAATCGTGAGCCGAACAATCGTGAGCCGAACAATCGTGAGCCGAACAATCGTGAGCCGAACAATCGTGAGCCGAACAATCGTGAGCCGAACAATCGTGAGCCGAACAATCGTGAGCCGAACAATCGTGAGCCGAACAATCGTGAGCCGAACAATCGTGAGCCGAACAATCGTGAGCCGAACAATCGTGAGCCGAACAATCGTGAGCCGAACAATCGTGAGCCGAACAATCGTGAGCCGAACAATCACGAACCGAACAATCGTGAGCCGAACAATCACGAACCGAACAATCGTGAGCCGAACAATCGTGAGCCGAACAATCGTGAGCCGAACAATCGTAAGCCGAACAATCGTGAGCCGAACAATCGTGAGCCGAACAATCGTGAGCCGAACAATCGTGAGCCGAACAATCGTGAGCCGAACAATCGTAAGCCGAACAATCGTAAGCCGAACAATCGTGAGCCGAACAATCGTAAGCCGAACAATCGTGAGCCGAACAATCGTGAGCCGAACAATCGTGAGCCGAACAATCGTAAGCCGAACAATCGTGAGCCGAGCAATCGTGAGCCGAACAATCGTGAGCCGAACAATCGTGAGCCGAACAATCGTGAGCCGAACAATCGTAAGCCGAACAATCGTGAGCCGAACAATCGTGAGCCGAACAATCGTGAGCCGAACAATCGTAAGCCGAACAATCGTGAGCCGAGCAATCGTGAGCCGAACAATCGTGAGCCGAACAATCGTGAGCCGAACAATCGTGAGCCGAACAATCGTGAGCCGAACAATCGTGAGCCGAACAATCGTGAGCCGAACAATCGTGAGCCGAACAATCGTGAGCCGAACAATCGTGAGCCGAACAATCGTAAGCCGAACAATCGTGAGCCGAGCAATCGTGAGCCGAACAATCGTGAGCCGAACAATCGTGAGCCGAACAATCGTGAGCCGAACAATCGTGAGCCGAACAATCGTGAGCCGAACAATCGTGAGCCGAACAATCGTGAGCCGAACAATCGTAAGCCGAACAATCGTGAGCCGAACAATCGTGAGCCGAACAATCGTGAGCCGAACAATCGTGAGCCGAACAATCGTGAGCCGAAATATCGTGAGCCGAACAATCGTGAGCCGAACAATCGTAAGCCGAACAATCGTGAGCCGAACAATCGTGAGCCGAACAATCGTGAGCCGAAATATCGTGAGCCGAACAATCGTGAGCCGAACAATCGTAAGCCGAACAATCGTGAGCCGAACAATCGTGAGCCGAACAATCGTGAGCCGAACAATCGTGAGCCGAACAATCGTGAGCCGAACAATCGTGAGCCGAACAATCGTGAGCCGAACAATCGTGAGCCGAACAATCGTGAGCCGAACAATCGTGAGCCGAACAATCGTGAGCCGAACAATCGTGAGCCGAACAATCGTGAGCCGAACAATCGTGAGCCGAACAATCGTGAGCCGAACAATCGTGAGCCGAACAATCGTGAGCCGAACAATCGTGAGCCGAACAATCGTGAGCCGAACAATCGTGAGCCGAACAATCGTGAGCCGAACAATCGTGAGCCGAACAATCGTGAGCCGAACAATCGTGAGCCGAACAATCGTGAGCCGAAATATCGTGAGCCGAACAATCGTGAGCCGAACAATCGTAAGCCGAACAATCGTGAGCCGAACAATCGTGAGCCGAACAATCGTGAGCCGAACAATCGTGAGCCGAACAATCGTGAGCCGAACAATCGTGAGCCGAACAATCGTGAGCCGAACAATCGTGAGCCGAACAATCGTGAGCCGAACAATCGTGAGCCGAACAATCGTGAGCCGAACAATCGTGAGCCGAACAATCGTGAGCCGAACAATCGTGAGCCGAACAATCGTGAGCCGAAATATCGTGAGCCGAACAATCGTGAGCCGAACAATCGTGAGCCGAACAATCGTGAGCCGAACAATCGTGAGCCGAACAATCGTGAGCCGAACAATCGTGAGCCGAAATATCGCGGGTTTCAGTGTGCCGCAAACTGACCTGCGACGCCCCCGTAAAGCCTAAAAACGGCAGATAAGTTGTTGACCAAACGGATTTAAGGCCCATTGGACTGATCGCGTGCCAAGAAACCTTCACTTGCACCCCCCGATCCGCGTTGGTTAAAAGGGGGAGGGGGGGTACCACTGGTACACCAGTGGGTGGGTCCCAATGTCCCAGAGCTCCTTAAAATTATGGGACATCCGAAACACTAATGGGACCTTAATTTAAATGACATACTGCGTAGTTTTTCGTAGACGCTGCATGCTATTTTATTTTAAGGAAATGCCTTAAATAATTGCATATACAGTTTTTTCTTATACTAGACATAGCTACCTAAAATTTCTAACATGCATTAACAGCAGCTGATCCTGGGTCACCATGGCAAATCTCTTCCTGTATGGTGTAAAGCTCCGATTCTGGACAGAAACCCCTCACACAACCAGCTGTTAGATATATATTTACAACGAGTCCTCATGTACCCTCACATCTTAATGAAATGCGTTATTCGAACTTTGTGAGCGACAAATGACGCAGGACGCTAATTATGTTCCTGCAACTAAACCTCAAAAAAAACCTTCACCCCAGGCGAAAACAAATACAAATACCCGCAAATTCGTCAAGTTCCATTCAACAGTGGGATGCGTTGTACAGTCGCCACCTGCAACCCCCACTCCCCAATCTGCAGTCCTTAACTAAGATATGATGGGAGCTTGTGAAGTATCGACATAACGACACCATCAGAGCCTGGACGCGTCACACGAGCACCTCCTGTGCGCATTCCTATCATCCAGCGGACCATCAGTGGTTAACGACTCTGAAAGGGTCGTGGTCTACACCCCATCCATCCCTTAGCCCCACCCCACACCCAAATCCCTGAGTCACGTGCCCGCATCTCCCCGCCCCCCCCCCCCACCGGCCGCGCACCCTAGGTCCAATGCCTCCGTCAGTCCTGTACCCCCACCTCCCCTCCAACCCCCATCCTGAACCGGTGCCCACCTGCCCGCGCCTACCAAATCCGACCAAACCTTGTTTGAAGAAGGCGGTATTAAATACGGTGCAAGGGGGGGACAGGACTGAAGTCACCCCGGGGTCACTTAGGCGACAACAATAACACGACAATAACACTGCAGCCAACATTGTCGGGGACGCGATTAATGTCAAGGACACTTGGACGGTAATAACGCTGCAAAGGGTTCAACGATGAGACGGTCTCTGTGGTGCAATTCGGGAGTATATCATTCCAGTAAATCTTGTATGGTATGGTGCAGCGATTTTAGAAGGTCAACTTGCACTGGACGTGGCGTGTACGGAATTAATAGGCGAATTCAATCACACATTTTTTTTACTTGGTTGGGGAGAAGATTTAGGTGATACAAAGTCCACTAATACATAATATTTTTATATATACATGTGCCTCCAGAGCTATTGGGGTTCTACACACACATGTATGCGGGCTCAGACCGCTTAATCCATGCCGGCATACCAATCCAGAAGGTCGACAGCAGGAGATTACAAACTGGTTTGGGTTTCAGCAGCGGTTATAACAGTCGACGATCCTAACAGACACTGAACCCCGCACGGCTTGGTCATAGCTGACCCCCCCCCCCCCCTTCTACCCTCAACCACCCCCAACTACACCGCCATGACTACTCGAGAATCTAGCAGCAGGCGACGTAGGTAGACAAAAAGGCATGAAAAGTATTACCAGTTCGCAAGTGTTACCAATCACATTAATGGATATCGGGATTTGGTGACTTTACGAGTGCCGAAAGAGGCGATATTGTTTTTATGCTTCGGCTTAGTTCACTTTACCTAGGGGTGAAAAACATAATGAGGTGATTATCTAGTAATGGTTGACCAAAAATATAGAGCATGTAGAGCAAGACGGTAGTCGACGTAATATACCGTAAAAAACGAAATGACCATGGCACCAGTCATTTCCATTTTGTTTTCACTCCTAATGCGACGGAATATTGGTTACCGGAGGACCTGGAATCTAGCCAAGAACACAGTCAATGTCCCAAAGCTCACGTGCCACACGACCCTTATCACCACATCACCCAGACTTTAGCCTAGTGGAGGCAGTCTGAATCCCGACCCTCAGTCTACCCTCACCCTCACCCTCACTCTAGACTCACCCTTAGTCTAGGCTTACCCTCAGTCTAGACTCACCTTCAGTCTAGCTCACCCTCAGTCCAGCTCACACTCAGTCTAGGTTCATTCTCAGTCTTATCTCACCCTCAGTCTAGGCTCATTGTCAGTCTAAGCTCACCCTCAGTCTAGGCTCACCTTCAGTCTAGACTCACCTTCAGTCCAGCTCACACTCAGTCTAGGTTCATTCTCAGTCTTATCTCACCCTCAGTCTGGGCTCATTGTCAGTCTAAGCTCACCCTCAGTCTAGGCTCACCTTCAGTCTAGACTCACCTTCAGTCCAGCTCACACTCAGTCTAGGTTCATTCTCAGTCTTATCTCACCCTCAGTCTAGGCTCATTGTCAGTCTAAGCTCACCCTCAGTCTAGACTCACCTTCAGTCTAGGCTCACCCTCAGTCTAGGCTCACCCTCAGTCCAGCTCACACTCAGTCTAGGTTCATTCTCAGTCTTATCTCACCCTCAGTCTAGGCTCATTGTCAGTCTAAGCTCACCCTCAGTCTAGGCTCACCTTCAGTCTAGCTCACCCTCAGTCCAGCTCACACTCAGTCTAGGTTCATTCTCAGTCTTATCTCACCCTCAGTCTGGGCTCATTGTCAGTCTAAGCTCACCCTCAGTCTAGGCTCACCTTCAGTCTAGACTCACCTTCAGTCCAGCTCACACTCAGTCTAGGTTCATTCTCAGTCTTATCTCACCCTCAGTCTGGGCTCATTGTCAGTCTAAGCTCACCCTCAGTCTAGGCTCACCTTCAGTCTAGGCTCACCTTCAGTCTAGCTCACCCTCAGTCCAGCTCACACTCAGTCTAGGTTCATTCTCAGTCTTATCTCACCCTCAGTCTAGGCTCATTCTCAGTCTAAGCTCACACTCAGTCTAGGTTCATTCTCAGTCTAAGCTCACCCTCAGTCTGGGCTCATTGTCAGTCTAAGCTCACCCTCAGTCTAGGCTCACCTTCAGTCTAGACTCACCTTCAGTCCAGCTCACACTCAGTCTAGGTTCATTCTCAGTCTTATCTCACCCTCAGTCTGGGCTCATTGTCAGTCTAAGCTCACCCTCAGTCTAGGCTCACCTTCAGTCTAGACTCACCTTCAGTCCAGCTCACACTCAGTCTAGGTTCATTCTCAGTCTTATCTCACCCTCAGTCTAGGCTCATTGTCAGTCTAAGCTCACCCTCAGTCTAGGCTCACCTTCAGTCTAGACTCACCTTCAGTCCAGCTCACACTCAGTCTAGGTTCATTCTCAGTCTTATCTCACCCTCAGTCTGGGCTCATTGTCAGTCTAAGCTCACCCTCAGTCTAGGCTCACCTTCAGTCTAGACTCACCTTCAGTCCAGCTCACACTCAGTCTAGGCTCATTCTCAGTCTAAGCTCACCCTCAGTCTGGGCTCATTGTCAGTCTAAGCTCACCCTCAGTCTAGGCTCACTCTTAGTCTAGGTTCATCCTCAGTCCAGCTCACCATTAGTCTAGGCTCATTCTCAGTCTAAGCTCACCCTCAGTCTGGGCTCATTGTCAGTCTAAGCTCACCCTCAGTCTAGGCTCACTCTTAGTCTAGGTTCATCCTCAGTCCAGCTCACCATTAGTCTAGGCTCATTCTCAGTCTAAGCTCACCCTCAGTCTAGGTTCACCCTCAGTCTAGGTTCACCCTCAGTCAAGGCTCACTCTCAGTCTAGACTCTCCCTCAGTCAAGACTGAACCTCACCTCATTAGTCTAGGCTGACCCGCACCCCCTTATGCAGATATTCACCACATCTGAGTCTCAGGTGAGGCCGACCGTCACATGACTGAATCTGACCCTCACTCCGTTAGTCTAGGCTGAACCTCACCCCTTTATTCTAGGCTGACCCTCACCCCTTAGTCCAGGCTGACCCTCAATCTAAGCTGACTCGTACCCCAAGTTGATGCTCCGTCTAGGAAGACACTCCTCATTGAATTGGTATGCATTAATAATGGCATACTTCAGCCTATGGGGCGTGGGCGTCAGACCCCAGGGCCAGCTGGGAGGGAGAGGGAGACACATCATGGGGTGATTAGGGGACGGTTGGCAGCGTGACTGTAATGCAGGCCAACGGTTCCGCCCACACCTCATGCAAAATGCATCTCTCGGGAGGCTGCTGGCCCACTGTCGCTGTCCTTGGTTTTGTGTGGCGCCACAAATAGTGCCTGTTTCATACGCTATAACTACCGTATTCATACACAAGGTGGCGCTGTCGTACACAATCCGACAGTTGCCAAGGGACACAAAAGTGAAGCTGGAGGACAGGTGAAAACTAATGTCAGGTGAAAACTAATTGCGCTCTTTTTTGGCACTAATTACACTACCGAATCCCCCCCACCCCCACCGCCGTCTCCTCACGTCACCTCACTCTATTCCTTAGTTCAAGCAGCAATTCTCAAGCGCCATCCGGCGGGTCTCGGAGACACTAGCTGGCACGTGGATTTGTTATAACTATGTCTTGTTCGAATCGTACCAAAGCGACAACGCATGTGTATTAAAATTGTCTATTTAGGACACCATCTCAAAGCCGAATGCTCTATTTAGGACACCACCTAAAAGCCGAATTGTCTATCTAAGACACCATCTCAAAGCCGAACTGTCTATTTAGGACACCAAGTAAAAGCCGAATTGTATATCTAAGACACCATCTCAAAGCCGAATTGTCTATTTAGGACACCATCTCAAAACCGAATTGTCTATTTAGGACACCATCTCAAAGCGGATTGGTCTATTTAGAATACCATCTCAAAGCCGAATGGTCTATTTGGGACACCATCTCAAAGACGAATGTTGTATTTGGGACACCCATCTCAGAGCGGATTGGTCGTTCATATTGGTGGTTAGATAGCTTTATTGTTTCGAGGCCATCAGGCCCACAGAACGTGTACATCAATGACATATAACATGGTAACACTGGTTCAAGTAAACACGTTTGGATTATTTTAGTGGGTACATTTAAGTGTTGGATTGGACAGTAGTGAATACGACCGTGGACACAGAGCCCAAGTTTTGGTATCGCTGTGGCGTAAGCCGTCGGTGACGCAGAAGGTGCTGTTTAAGCCCCAGGTGATCCACGAGGAAAATAACATGACCTAGCCTGCCTCGGTCTCCTACACGGCGAGGCCGAGCGAAGGGCCAGCCAGCAGACAGGCCAGCCACGTGGTGGTGGTGGTGGCGCCCGTCATCAGCGGCCACCATAGCAGCCAGTGGCATTGCTCTTTGAAGGGTGGGATTAGACGGCTGGGTCCCGCCGAGACCTGCCTTACCCTGTGGTTACCGGGGTGTCTTGACCCTGCGCCGCTCGCCCCCCCCCCCCTCCACCCCGCCCCACCCACGCCCCTATACATCACCTGCATGCGGGTGGCCACGGTCAGCCAGCCAGCCAGCCAGCCAGGGAGCCAGTCCCGCCGGGACACCTACCACCCTAATCCAGCGGCCCCGAATGGCTCACGTCACACCCAGGCCAGCAAAGCATTAACGATACGGAAGCTTTCCAGAAGTCCCTAGCCATACATGAGCCCGACGAGGTCTTGCTTTCTTGCTTTAGAAAAAGGGCAAATTAACCCCAAATGTAATGTACCGCCCGTTGGGAAAGGTCACAGTACACAGTTTGCCATGTCCATCTGTCCCCATGTTATTTTCAAAGTCATGGAGCCTTGATTTTGTGTTAACATATATATTCGCACGGTGAGTTGTGTATTTTTCTGGGGAAGATGAAATCTAGAAAATAGGAAAATGAGGAATCTAATCAGGTAATCAAGAAAGTGATGGTCCATTAAACGTTAACATTTTATTGGTAGGCTACTCAGGCCAAAGAGTGTATCGGTGGTTCGCGCCCCGCTGTGGCCATGTCTGTGGGGTCGCAGGATAAAGATCACATGTCCTTCTTCGCAAAGACTAGGGGGTTACCCCCGGGGAAATGGCTCCACTCTCCCTTCCTTCTCCCATTGACACGATATGACCAAAAGTGGTTAAAGCGTCCTAAATATACAACCAACCTACTCAGGCCAAAGAATGCTTTTCTAGTCGTAACAGCAATGGTAACCCATCAAACCTAATCAGCCTCACCGATTGTCTATGTGCACCGATGGCTTCCAGCTGGCCGCTAGCCAATGTTCATCAAAAGCTTGTCTCACAACCAGGCAAAATGTATCTAATTTACATCACCTGCCTCTCCAGATCGGTCAAGTGACCCACCTCCCCCACGTCAACCACCAACCCCCTCAGCCGAGTCGACCAGTGACCCCATACGCTCCCCCCCCCCCCACCCCGCCCCACCCTCATCCCCTGCGTAGAGCAGCAACCTCCCTTCCAGTGACACCTCGGATCGATTAGTGAACCCCTCCCACCGCGAGGTGGGGCTTTCTTTCAACACTTGACTTCATCTCCTCAAGCTTCCTGTACATTCTTCACCAGCTGCAGCTTCACGACGACGACCCACCACGCCCCGCTCCCGCACAAAGAACCCCGATAGATCGTAAACTCTCCCCCTTAGTGTCGTTAAGCACGTAGTCTCCATCCTGGCTTTTGGACACACCGTCGGAGGTTAGCCTCGCTTAGCCTTAGCCCGACTTGGGGTTAACATGGCTTAGGATTATCTTCGCTTGGGGTTAGCATGGCCCAAAAGAAAATTACTGTTCCGGAGCTTCTTATCGATGGGAACAAAATTGAACACGTTGCAAGCTTTAATTTACTGGGCCTCACATTGGATACCCATTTAAACTGGCATAGCCATATAAATAAAGTTGCAGCAAAAATAAATAAGGTTACGGGCGTACTTTCTAGATTAAAGAACATTCTTCCGCTCCACATTCTAGTCACCATCTATAATTCGTTAATTATACCACATTTATATTATTGTATACTTGTATGGGGTCACCAAATAGAAACATTATGTAAACTGCAGAAAAAAGTTATCAGAATAATAACAAATAGCAAAATAAAAACTCACACATAACCGCTGTTTAAGGATTTGCGGCAACTAAAATTAAGAGACCTGCACAAACTGCAAGAACTGAAATTTTACCATAAATATGTTAATAATGAACTTCCCATATACTTCCACCAAGCCTGGTCGTTTCAAAGGATATCCGATATACATCACCACAACACCAGACAAAAGCACAATTTTCAAACCACGAAAACATAAATTTGCCCACCATTGCCTCAGGTACTCAATGCCAGAAATCATGAATAATACCCCACAAATTATATTAAGTAAAACAACAACTCATACTCTAAAGGGATTCACACAGTATATCAAGAAGAACATCATGGAAACATACACCTATGAATGTACCATACAGAACTGTTATGTTTGTTCACAACATGTTCAGGTATAATGGGATACAAATACAGTAGTTTTATGTTATATGCATTATGCTAAATGATCTGCGGTTGTTAATTTATGTTTCGTTATTTCTTTCATACTTTATCATACAAATTTAAGCTTTGTTTTATTTTTTTGAGGTGGGTTCCATGCCAGCGACATTTGTCTTAATGGGACTCTCCTCGGCCAATGCCACTTTGTATCCGGTATTAGTGTAACCCTATTTTGATCCCATATATGCGTCTCTTTTTATTATCATGCACTGTTTATCATCATGTATTCCATGAAACATGGCATTGGTTAAATAAATGATATTCTCTCTCTCTAGGATTAGCTTGGCCTGGGGTTAGCCTCTCTTGATTAATGGCAGGTAGCCGTGGAAGGGTAAAAAGTGAAACATATTTTTTATAAGGGCCACTGCTTAAACTCAAACATGATGCCTTAACATTACCACTGTTGTCATTTTATGTACAGCAGGCTGTAGCTAACACCCAGATAGAACTTCCTCGTTTAACACTGTCCCCAGCATACTATTTACTGTAATAAAAAGCCAGATATCGAGCCCTGGTTAACATGGTTAATCACTGTATATATCACTTGTATTACTTAAACCAAACAAAGCTGCACATCCCTCGTCTTTCGCAGCCGGACGACGGATGTCAAACAACCAGATCATATCTACAACTATTTGCAACCACCCAGATATCAGGCCCTTGTTTATTTTTTCAGACATTCTATTTACAGGAATTCAAACCCAGGCAGGAGGCCCTTGTCATCATAACTTAAGACATCTTATTTACAATCGACAGTAATTAAAACTTGGATATGATGTTTATCGATCGCCATCATGGTGACAGCTGTCTTCACATGAATGTCCTTGTGTACCATATATTGTTTAGTCATCACTTAAAAACTGACAACACTCATACCTGATTACTCATCCTCGTCGCTAACTAGGGCTCGTGGCCTCTTCTGTGGTAAACAAGAAAATATGGATTCCAATACCTGGTTGCCACTTCGGCCGACTCTAATCCAGTTTTTGGAATGCTCAGACACGTACTGCTTGAGTTGCTTACATATATATATATCCCCTCCAAAACTGGACTGAGTCATTATATTACTGGTCGTTGTGTCTCTCTTCGGGAAGAACCACCCGAATAGCTTTGTGGTTGCCGATCTCGGCTTTCTGGAGTGTGCTCTGCCAGGTCAGCGGCGTGCCCGAGTTTGGGAGCGAGCCCCTCTGTGCGCATAGCTATACATGTATAGGATAAAAATCCCATGTTCTTCTTAGAAGCGATTTGTGGTGGCCTCCGGGCATTACAGCTCTCTTCTACCCTGGACCCTCAATATTGGCGCATTGATTTCTCTGCTCGGAATGGTGCGAACATCACGTGGCGCATTGATTTCTCTGCTCGGAATGGTGCGAACATCACGTGGCGCACTGATTTCTCTGCTCGGAATGGTGCGAACATCACGTGGCGCATTGATTTCTCTGCTCGGAATGGTGTGAACATCCCGTGGCGCATTGATTTCTCTGCTCGGAATGGTGCGAACATCACGTGGCGCATTGATTTCTCTGCTCGGAATGGTGCGAACATCACGTGGCGCATTGATTTCTCTGCTCGGAATGGTGCGAACATCACGTGGCGCATTGATTTCTCTGCTCGGAATGGTGTGAACATCACGTGGCGCATTGATTTCTCTGCTCGGAATGGTGCGAACATCCCGTGGCGCATTGATTTCTCTGCTCGGAATGGTGCGAACATCACGTGGCGCATTGATTTCTCTGCTCGGAATGGTGCGAACATCCCGTGGCGCATTGATTTCTCTGCTCGGAATGGTGTGAACATCCCGTGGCGCATTGATTTCTCTGCTCGGAATGGTGCGAACATCCCGTGGCGCATTGATTTCTCTGCTCGGAATGGTGCGAACATCACGTGGCGCATTGATTTCTCTGCTCGGAATGGTGTGAACATCCCGTGGCGCATTGATTTCTCTGCTCGGAATGGTGCGAACATCCCGTGGCGCATTGATTTCTCTGCTCGGAATGGTGCGAACATCACGTGGCGCATTGATTTCTCTGCTCGGAATGGTGCGAACATCCCGTGGCGCATTGATTTCTCTGCTCGGAATGGTGTGAACATCACGTGGCGCATTGATTTCTCTGCTCGGAATGGTGCGAACATCCCGTGGCGCATTGATTTCTCTGCTCGGAATGGTGCGAACATCACGTGGCGCATTGATTTCTCTGCTCGGAATGGTGCGAACATCCCGTGGCGCATTGATTTCTCTGCTCGGAATGGTGCGAACATCACGTGGCGCACTGATTTCTCTGCTCGGAATGGTGCGAACATCCCGTGGCGCATTGATTTCTCTGCTCGGAATGGTGCGAACATCACGTGGCGCACTGATTTCTCTGCTCGGAATGGTGCGAACATCCCGTGGCGCATTGATTTCTCTGCTCGGAATGGTGCGAACATCCCGTGGCGCATTGATTTCTCTGCTCGGAATGGTGCGAACATCACGTGGCGCATTGATTTCTCTGCTCGGAATGGTGTGAACATCACGTGGCGCATTGATTTCTCTGCTCGGAATGGTGTGAACATCACGTGGCGCATTGATTTCTCTGCTCGGAATGGTGCGAACATCCCGTGGCGCATTGATTTCTCTGCTCGGAATGGTGCGAACATCACGTGGCGCATTGATTTCTCTGCTCGGAATGGTGCGAACATCCCGTGGCGCATTGATTTCTCTGCTCGGAATGGTGTAAACATCACGTGGCGCATTGATTTCTCTGCTCGGAATGGTGCGAACATCACGTGGCGCATTGATTTCTCTGCTCGGAATGGTGCGAACATCACGTGGCGCATTGATTTCTCTGCTCGGAATGGTGCGAACATCCCGTGGCGCATTGATTTCTCTGCTCGGAATGGTGCGAACATCCCGTGGCGCATTGATTTCTCTGCTCGGAATGGTGCGAACATCCCGTGGCGCATTGATTTCTCTGCTCGGAATGGTGCGAACATCCCGTGGCGCATTGATTTCTCTGCTCGGAATGGTGCGAACATCCCGTGGCGCATTGATTTCTCTGCTCGGAATGGTGCGAACATCACGTGGCGCATTGATTTCTCTGCTCGGAATGGTGCGAACATCACGTGGCGCATTGATTTCTCTGCTCGGAATGGTGCGAACATCCCGTGGCGCATTGATTTCTCTGCTCGGAATGGTGCGAACATCACGTGGCGCATTGATTTCTCTGCTCGGAATGGTGCGAACATCACGTGGCGCATTGATTTCTCTGCTCGGAATGGTGCGAACATCACGTGGCGCATTGATTTCTCTGCTCGGAATGGTGCGAACATCACGTGGCGCATTGATTTCTCTGCTCGGAATGGTGCGAACATCCCGTGGCGCATTGATTTCTCTGCTCGGAATGGTGCGAACATCCCGTGGCGCATTGATTTCTCTGCTCGGAATGGTGTGAACATCACGTGGCGCATTGATTTCTCTGCTCGGAATGGTGCGAACATCCCGTGGCGCATTGATTTCTCTGCTCGGAATGGTGCGAACATCCCGTGGCGCATTGATTTCTCTGCTCGGAATGGTGCGAACATCACGTGGCGCATTGATTTCTCTGCTCGGAATGGTGTGAACATCCCGTGGCGCATTGATTTCTCTGCTCGGAATGGTGTGAACATCACGTGGCGCATTGATTTCTCTGCTCGGAATGGTGCGAACATCCCGTGGCGCATTGATTTCTCTGCTCGGAATGGTGCGAACATCCCGTGGCGCATTGATTTCTCTGCTCGGAATGGTGCGAACATCACGTGGCGCATTGATTTCTCTGCTCGGAATGGTGCGAACATCCCGTGGCGCATTGATTTCTCTGCTCGGAATGGTGCGAACATCCCGTGGCGCATTGATTTCTCTGCTCGGAATGGTGCGAACATCACGTGGCGCATTGATTTCTCTGCTCGGAATGGTGTGAACATCCCGTGGCGCATTGCCTCCCTAATGCAGTGTAATATCAACAGCGAAACATTATTGGACTCAAGTTTAGACCGGGCCGCCCCTATAGCGCAGTGGGTTAGAGCGCTCGCCTTGAGTGCTCTGGCCACCTGAGAGCCTGACGGCACGTGGATCCATCGTTCGCATGATAAAAATATCATGCCCGTCTTCGCAAAGAGTAGGGGGTTACCCCCGGGAAGATGGCTCTGCTCTTCCCTTCCTTCTCCTATTGATGCGTTATGACCAGGTTAAAGGTTAATCGGTTAAAGCGTCCTGAATATACCACCAATCAATTTCAGACAAATTCCGCGAGAACGTTGGTTTCAGTATAGCTCACCTATTACTCACGGTAAGCATAACGTACGACATTGACCTATATCACGGCGCTTATTATGATCACTACACAAAATCACTACACAACCATCGCCAGCCCCTGCCCAAGATATGCTTACATGAGAACGGCTAGTCGGAGGCTATGTCTCGGGGTCAGAGACCATAATGGTCCACTCCAAACTGAACGTGCTACGAACATGGGGAACCAGCCTACAGTGTACTGACTTTTGATGGTCGTTTAGCATTTGGCCCGACTCAAACCTGACATTGTCGGCCAACATACACTTCATCTCAGCCCTTTACATTCTTATCAGCGACTGGATTAAGGTAGCTATCTCCGTCCGCTAACCTATTTATTAGGCGAAAGACAAATGTTTTACCTGTAGCATGTGTAGATGTCACTGTTCAGACTATCGGTAGCTGGGCCCTGGATAATTGTCTAAAGCCAGGATTCCTACATCATGTACATAAACCATTTACCCTCGGCTTCCTACATATGGTAGTTTTATTTGGATCAGCTTGCTCCATGATTCCTCTCTATGCTAGCTTTGACCTGAGGCACTTCCTATGTGGGCAGTTTTGTCTTAGGTGTGTTAATTGGGCTATTTGATCTGGGACAGCCTGCTGACTTGTTAATTGGCTATTTGATCTGGGACAGCCTGCTGGCTTCTTACTGGGCTATTTGATCTGGGACAGCCTGCTGGCTTCTTACTGGGCTATTTGATCTGGGACAGCCTGCTGGCTTGTTACCTTGGCTATTTGATCTGGGACAGCCTGCTGGCTTCTTACTGGGCTATTTGATCTGGGACAGCCTGCTGATTTGTTACCTTGACTATTTGATCTGGGGCAGCCTGCTGGGTTGTTACCTTGGCTATTTGATCTGGGACAGCCTACTGGGTTGTTACCTTGGCTATTTGATCTGGGACAGCCTACTGGGTTGTTACTTGGCTATTTGATCTGGGACAGCCTGCTGGCTTGTTATCTTAGCTATTTGATCTGGGACAGTCTGCTGGCTTGTTACCTTGGCTATTTGATCTGAGACAGCCTGCTGGCTTGTTACTTGGCTATTTGATCTGGGACAGCCTGCTGGCTTGTTACCTTGGCTATTTAATCTGGGACAGCCTGCTGGCTTCTTACATGGCTATTTGATCTGGGACAGCCTGCTTGCTTGTTACCTTGGCTATTTGATCTGGGACAGCCTGCTGGCTTGTTACTTGGCTATTTGATCTGGGACAGCCTGCTGATTGCTACCTTGACTATTGGATCTGGGACAGCCTGCTGGCTTGTTACCTTTGCTACTTGATCTGGGACAGCCTGCTGGCTTGTTATCGTGGCTATTTGATCTGGGACAGCCTGCTGGCTTGTTACCTTGGCTATTTAATCTGGGACAGCCTGCTGGCTTCTTACTTGGCTATTTGATCTGGGACAGCCTGCTTGCTTGTTACCTTGGCTATTTGATCTAGGACAGCCTGCCGGCTTGTTACTTGGCTATTTGATCTGGGACAGCCTGCTGATTGCTACCTTGACTATTGGATCTGAGACAGCCTGCTGGCTTGTTACCTTGGCTACTTGATCTGGGAGAGCCTGCTGGCTTGTTATCGTGGCTATTTGATCTGGGACAGCCTGCTGGCTTGTTATCGTGGCTATTTGATCTGGGACAGTCTGCTGGCTTGTTATCGTGGCTATTTGATCTGGGACAGCCTGCTCTCCTTTTTTACCCAAATTCTTACTTTGGCTAATTTGCCAAAGCATATTGCTAGATGGGATTATTACCCAGGTTAACTGGCACTGCAACCTCTTGTTCTTTGATATGCATCCAGGGAATGTTGGGCCTGCAGTAATAACTTTAGTACACTAGTTTGGCAGACTGAAAGTGCTCACTATTACCTTTACTTGCCAAAAGAATAATTTGACCAGCCTCAAGTTCTTGGTACATGTACCGTCATTCTTCCATGTTAGAAGAGTTTTAATACTGTAACTCATTTCCAGAATTGACAGCCATAATGCATTTGGAGTCCTGGATAAACTCTACTGGCATGCTTGGTCCATTGCAAACAAAACATTGGTTCAAATGGCAGGAAGGGAAGATGCCAGTACAAGGAGGAAGCAGTATTGAAACTACCACATCTGATATAATTCTGATTACGAATAAAATGAAAAAAAATAAAAGTATTTGCGGCCACTTTTGTGCACATGATGGCTGTGGTACGCCCAGGACAATAAAATACTGTTGGCAAAAATATTTCCCAGATCCAGATGCCAGGGTGTGCAGCTTGGCCTGCTTATCAACTGAGCTAGGAAGGCTTTCCATGTTTCATTATAAGATATAACTTCAGCACATCACCTCACTTCTATAGTGACATTCCGATACTTAGAGCTGCTCATCACTCACACAGTAATTACCCACATACATAATGATTTTCAAGATCTGTTCAAGCAATATCTTGGACACATCATATGACTGTATGAATGTACAAGCTAACCAATATATATGTGTTAGCTAAATGTTTCATGTCAAATTACATTGCAGGCTGTTGCACTTAGTGCATTAGAATAAGCATGCTGCTTAAAGAATAACACATGGCTTGGTCAGTTTATCTGAATCTGATCTTTACTGCAACATGCCTCCACAAACCCTGACCACAAAACCCTCCACCTATCACACTTCTGCACTATGTGCAACTGCCACCCACTCCCATCCCTGCAGACTAAACCAAAATTATTTGCTGGCCAACCAATGCAAATGGCTCTGAGTGAAAAAAACCTTATAAGCATCAACATGATCACTTTTTTGGCTTGAGCCAAAACTTATAGGCCTAAAATTAATTACTTGTTTAAAACAATGGGCCAGTTCGAACTTTAAGACATTTTACTTATGCAAAAACATGAAGTACATACAGTAGTATTATATATATGGTATAGTCTAGCTAAGCTTTGATTATAACATTTTGGAAATAAAGTGTTTTCATGTTATGACCTCTTCATGCTCTTCTGTATCAATTGTTTCAACGGTATCCAACAGCAGCTATTCTTATGCAATATGTTACACATGCTCCTCCACTAAATTTACTTGATGGCTGACAGGACCTCAGTGAATGGTTTTACCAGGTATAATATTTATGTGGATATAGCAGAAAGTAGCAATATGATCACTACAAGCCCTGTAACATGGCCCAACATGTATAGGGCAGACCAGAAGGCCATGGATTGCTTATCACGACCTGCTACATGCAAGCAGAGGGTGGTGCCAAAGATTTCTGAATTATAAAAGAAATTTTGATGAAGATATGTTGAAGCAAATAAATACATTTTGAAAGTGATTTTCAGCATTTCTCTTTATACTACCATATATGCCCGCCATTGTTAACAATTGCCTGTAATTGCATTTAACTCAGCGTTCACACCAATGACAATTTCTTAGGGCACCGCTCAGCTGTGATGTAAGTATATCAGTCTACCTTGCTACAGTCAGACAGTAGGCTATTTTTACAGGGTAATTAAAGAAAGGAAGTACTGTTATATGTCATAATGTTCTTAAGATATACTCCTTATATATATATTTCAAAGTGATCATAGATAATAGGATAAAGATAGATTTAAAAGATCAACTTTAATTAATTAACTATTCTTATTTAATAATATATCAATTACTCTATTAATTATACATCTTCATTACACCCTGACACTGAAGCCAAGCTTAGTCTCTAAAAACCAAAACATGATGAAAAACATATGTATAGATATACATACCGTTATGTTCCATTGTAAGTAAATCTGGCTCTTGTTTATCGTTATAAATAACAACAGCAGAAGCATTTTTCACCACTGCTGCATTATAAATCTTTTCAGTAAATTTACAAGATCCTCGCTGTATAAGTGCAATCCAGCGTGTATTGACAGGAACATTGACTGGTGGAGAACATCCATGTGTTCTGTTATCAGTTGTCCTGACATGGACTACCCATCCAATTTCGGAGTCCAGTCTACTCCTCACCCCAAACCGTCCTATTTCCTCTCGTTCTGAGACCATTTCACCGGTCCTGGGGTCTTTGTATGTTATATTGACTATTGCTGAAATGACAGGTTGGTCTCCAATCTGAGCCTTGTACTCATCGCAGGCAATGTTATGTATTCCACACAAAAATAACAGAAGCCACAACCAAATCCATAATCTATTGTGGCCAACTGTCAAAGCTTTCAGGTCGAATAATCCCACATATTCCGCCATTGTTAATTATCTATGTGTAAGAAATTGATAATATAAGGACAACTAATAAAGAAAACGTGAACCATGAAGAAAAACTCAATGCGATCGACTGTAATTTGGGTAAATTCTGGATAAATCTGCCATTTCTCCCTTTCTTCTGGTGGTCTGTTTTCCTTTTGGGGTCCTCACAGGAAACCACGTGACCTGTCACTGTGCAGCGCACCAGGCGGTGGCCACAGAAACCAAACCTTGGCGCGCGTGTTCAAACGAGGTCCGCTTGGATCGATAAGGCTTCTATGTAAACGATCATGTAGGGCGTGGCCGGGCGATAGACCTCTTACCTCATTATTAGTGGTAAGATGCTTGGTTTAGTTTATTTTAGCGTCGGAAGCTCCCAGATTGCAGAAATTTGGCCCTAATGGCGTGGATTTCCACCCGTGGGGGGAGGGGGGGGGGCACGAACCTGGTAGGGGGGTTCCGCTGGTGTCCCTAGATGCCTGAGGGAACGGACATTTGTGAGGAAAAAAATACCCATATAGTGCGGATAATTGGAAACTTGCGACAGTGGGTGGGTGGGGGGGGGGGGGGGGCTTTCACAGAGCGGGTTGCCGCGAAAAATATACCTATTTTATTTTGGCCGTGAAACGGCCCGACCGAGCGGATTTGGGTGGTGAAAGAGGGGGGGCTTCACCGCGGACCCCCCCCCCCCGGGGGGGAATTTACACTGCCCATCGTTGGTCCGACTTTCCTGAAAATTTACCAAGTGACTGGCCGGGATTGAAATTAATGATTAAAGACTCGCATAGCCCTATATATGGTTGGCATCCGTCCGTCTGCGAAAGACGATGGATTTGCAGCTTTGTTTTGGTTTACGTTAGACGATTTGCATCGCAGCATTTGTGCATTTCACTGAATAAGCCTACAAAAAACCTCCAAGCTCCAAGCTCCATTGACCACAAATGTCTGCCTAAAAGAAAGCTAAAAGAAGGAGCTCTTATCTCAATATGCATCCAATGGCAACCATTTCTAGGCAACGTTGTGTGCATGCTCCTTCTTTTATTCTATTTAATGGTTGATGTTTGTTGTCAATGGAGCTTCATCATATGCAAGATTACTTTGGATAATATAGGAAGAATAGATTGCCACAGAAAAGAAAGTATGATTGAATTGTTTGTTTCTCTAGGTCATGCAGCCTGTCTGTAAATTTTTGAGCGCTCACTCAAATTTTAGCGAAGCTATCGGTCAAAACGAGTGTGAACGGCATTAATAATTTTGTCTTTATCTGTGACCGACAGAGCTTGCCGCAGTCGTCGCATCGGTGACCTGTCGATAGGTCTTGGTTTGTGCTCGCTGATGGGCGCCTAGATTGGTGTTTCAATTCCAGTTTTTCAAACCAGAGCCCGTCGTGGTGGGCCATTCTCTCGCGCACGACCTCCCATCCCCTCTTTTGGGATGCTATAGATCCTCCTAAGAATCTGAATCGATGCCAAAAGCCTTAATGTCACGCTTGCAAACATCCTTAAACCTAATCTTTGGCCGTCCAGTTGGTCTTTTGCCGTCTGCGAGTTCAACCTAGAGCACATCCTTAGGAATGCGTTCATCTTAAATACGATGAACGTTCCCAAGCCAACACAGACGTCTTTGCTTCACAAGAGCAAGAATGCTTGGTAGGATGACCTTGGCTAACACGTCAGCATTCGTTACCTTGTCTTGCCAAGACATGCCTAAAATGTTTCGCAGGCAACGAAAATGGAAGTCATTCAATTTACTTTCTTGGCCACGATATGTAGTCCACATTTCACTGCTATACAGCAAGCTACCTAGAACACACGCCCTGTAGATTAGGATGTTGGTACGAACGGTTAGTTTTGAATTTTGCCTTTTGGCGGTTGCCTTCCCAATGAGAGTATTTATTTATCGCACAGCCCACTCCCTCCCTTAAATAAGATTTGGCGTCGTAAATATGCTTTGCACCTCCCTCTAGGATCAAGATTTTCAGAGGTGTTGTTAGATAATCGGAGTCATGTGTCTATATGGTACTCAACTGGTAGACCTAGTAGGCCTATATGGCAGACCCGGATAAAAGTTTTAACGACGTCATCCAACTGCTTTTCAGTTTTTGACCGAATCTATATAGTTAAGATAATACAATTCCAACACACGTTTACAGGTAGATCTTATTCAAATTCTTCGTTACAGTTTTTATATTCCTTGGTTAACATATCGCTCTTTTTATTTGCAAAAGTTATATTGTAAACTTTACAAATATAGTCAACTGTACTCAGTGACTTACATGGTAAACTTTACCAAGTATTACAATATAACAGCTATTAATTTACAGAATGACTGAAGTAAGAAACCGAAGTTCGTGATCCGATTTATTGCATCAAAGTAGTCTATGAAAGTCAAACAATTTCATATTCAAATAGTGAGTATTACGCCAGATATGTACTTCTACATTGTTTAGGGCTGGCACCGACAAACACAAATACAAGCTCTGTGTTAACCGCAACGGCAGCGACGTAAATAACAGCAGCTAATTGAAAAGCGATTGTTTACACTAGATGCGTCCATACATCCAATATCTATTGTATGCCATATTGCAGCTATAATATTAATGCAAATAAAGAGCATAAGTATATCAAAACAGTCACATACCTCAACAGCAGTATGGACAATTGCACCATATAAAAAGTGAGTATTTAGGCTGCTATGCCTTTCTTCAAGTTGAGAGCATTATCAAATAAAGGAATAAGTGGCAAAATACAAAGAATATAATTCATGTGAACCCTAAACAAAATCTTATGTATAGTTAGAATAAATATTGGGATCACTCAAATATTTCACGGAACAATTTATGTAAACAATAAATGTGCAATCATGTTGATAAGGCGTGCGTAACACTACCATTTGCTTTGCATACGCGATATTTGGTCTATGTATTACAAACTACGTTACATTGTACATTTGATTGAGCAGAACGCATACATCTTGATAACCTTGATAATGTAACCATAGGGGGTCCGAACCCCCCCCCCCTTTTTTTAAGGAAGAAAACCGTTTTTTAATGCAAATTCAGGGCATCTGAGGCACGGACCCATGGCCCCACGACCCATGGACTCAAGGCATTGGTGGATCCCCCGCCACTGTCGTCAAACGTTGGTGGACCTCCCATTCGCAATTTTCAGAGCCCCCTTGCCTCCGCTCGCAAGTTTGACCCCTTTCATTTCGGGACCCGCCCCTGCGTGAACCTGTACACCAGAAGGTCACATATCGCACGCCTCCACCTTCGCATTCGTAGCGGCATTGATTTGTATACAGGTGGAAAGTTAAGGAAATGAGGGACATAACTTCTTTGTCATTCAACGGGAAATGTAAAGTAACATGTTACCAATGACAACTCATGACGCTCAACTATACAATGCGTCACTTCATGCTCACACTTATCGGTAAACTCGTTATCGTCCACAGAATCAGAACTGCATCGGCCCAGTATGTCCTTACTCCCAGTGACATATTTTATTTTTCACGTTCATTTGTCTCTCTTTGTTGGTTTCAAAAGACAAAGGTATTTCGAACTTCTAGATAGAGAGCCTGGTGAAGCAGCAGCGGATATGCCATAAACATGTATACGGATGTGGTTCAACAAATTAGTTACAGTTCTTCAAACTCAAGTTGGACTCCGAAGCCTTCGTGGAATGTATTCCATGTCTTCTTCTTATGTGGGTTGTCAAGCTCTTCTCTTGGTAACCACAGCCTAAAGGAAACAAAAACATTTTTTTCTAAATAATCGAACGGAAATGAACGAAATATTTTGCCATTCACACTTTGATTTCCGTAATTGAAGATTGCTCTGTGGCATACTGACATAGACAGTCTTGTTTCTTATTTTCATTATGTATATTATACTATATTCATTCACTTGCGGACGGTCAATCTTTATACCAAAATGTCCATGCTTGGCCGGAATACAGAACACCAAGGCTAATTGGCCCAATGGGCACTAGATCCTAGATTCCCAAAAAAAACGTCTCTCCGTCAATAACCTGCAAGATTGATCGATTTTGACAATCCGGAAAGAAGATTGTGGAGAAGGGAGACCACCATGCTCCAAGCCCCACGACGACTCACCTGTTGTCTTCAATGAACGACGTATGAAACCAGAAGTAGAAGGGACAATCGTCGTATCCTCGGGGCACCGTCTACAATAACAGGTTGTGAAGGCTAACTGCTCCGATTTTTCGATTTTTCTTTTTTTCTTATGCACAATGAAATTCATCGATCACCACTTAATCCCTGTATGCAGGTATATTTTTTCGATCCAGGTAAAGCTCCGTCAATGCATCACTGAATGTCGTGGCCGTGAAAACCTTTGCCATACATGTCTTGCGGACACAGTTGGCACAGTATTTCATCTGCGGTAGTACATATTTTATAACAAATAAAATACTTGATTAATTGCTTGATTAATTATAGGGATATGTAAGTCATAACAACACCTGTCTGAGTAGAAACAAAACACTACACACCGCGCAACCGCGGAATCGTACGTAATAGCCTTAGATCGGTGTTTATACAGTGCCATAACAAGCTGCACAACTTACCTTACATGAAGAGAAGAACATGACCTTAGTGTCACCTTCCAATGTCGGAGTGTCATCCGTCATCAATAGAATCGTTCCTGCCAAGGAAGATTGTTGCTGCAAGAAAACAACAAAGCATTAGATGGTGTAGATTATTTTAATACGTTCAGTTAAGCGGTCTATAATAAAGAAAATTAAGTTTAAACAGATTTTAAGTTTTACTTAACTTAGTTTACCTTACAGTTCAGCTGCTTAGCAAAGTCGTACTCGTAAACAGTAGTCTCGGTGATGACTCTAGCAGAGAGGTCCAGGCCATTACCGTCGGCAACACCTGCGTGAAAATTATAGATAAGTACAGCTTGGTAATTGGCCAGAAAACTTCAACTAATGGTGTGTACAGTTTCTGTTCTTGTCTTGAACAGAAGATGCAAATAAAACGAATTATCCGACTGGACCGGTCAAGCGTTATTTAGAAACATTGCAGCATTGCATCAACATTGCAGGGGTTCCACAATATCATACTTGGCATCCACTGGACCAAGGATTAGTCATAGGGTATGGATAACCTTTGTTTTCTTCGTTCTATATTCCATTTTGACTAAATCCTAAGCTTGAAATTTTGGAATAGTATGGCAGTATCTCTTTGAAGTAACGATGCACCGAAAACTTAAATCAATGCTTTAACTGATATATAACTGGCGGTTCCATCACAAAAAAACGCAGAATGAAACGTCGAGTCAAAATTCATGTATATAGACAGTAAATATATTGCAAGCCAGAGATATATTTGGCGATATACCTTCAAGATTTTTCACGCAAATACTTTTAAGCTTAAGCTTCCGTGCAGTCGGCATACGTCCGCCAAATTGCTTTTTGGCGATTTCAAAATAGCCGACATAACGACTCTATGAAAATAAAAGAAATATGACAATAAAGCAGCAATAAAAAGCTCCTGAACGAACATGCAAACCGAATGTTAATAAGGTAACTGAGATTGGCATACTAACTAAAACACAAAGGTATAATACGGCAAAAATGTCGCAATCATAATGAAAGACATAACACCGAAAATAATAGCATCTACCAAAAGTAAGCGGGCGGGTGTCTTCAAAAGGCACAAAAACGAAGTAAAATGACCGAATACACCATATCTGTATCGCCTCGATCATGCTCCACATTGAATCGCATTACCACAGCAAACACGACACTATCGTTTTCACAATCGCATGACGTCTTCCCAGACGCATGACGTCTTCCCAGACGCATGATGTCTTCACAGACGCATGACGTCGTCCCAGACGCATGATGTCTTCCCAGACACATGACGTCTTCCTTAGACGACGGTGTGTAATGCGGGATCCCCCCCATGCGGATATGCCCCCCTCCCCCACTCCCTTTAGCTATCATAATGGCACCGTACGCACACATTGAACGGGGAGGGTCTAAACATAATGCATTGTATATAAGGGGGGGCGGGGGCAATTGCGCATGGAGGACACTACAGCATGTCACACCGGACGTCTTTTCATCCACCTGACGTTTTCACAGACGATGTATGTCCTGACGAATTTGTACCTGACTCGGTGTTTCAACACCCTGAAACTTCTGTCCTACACTCAGGTCCGTTCGACGATCCCCGAAGTAGTCCAGGCTCTCCTTATTGTGGCAGCACCGACAACAATAAGTAATCATGAAGTCTTCATTCGATCCAAATTTTCAAAATACCATTCAAGTGTTCGATCGGGAAATGTAGTAATGCGTCAATCGCGCTTGAACACTGTTACGTCAATAATACTGCTTGCAAACGCGCAATGAATTTCAAAGGCAACCAAACTTATCTTCTTTAACTTAACTAATTTAAATATAAATTCCCCCTCTCCCACGTGCGGGGGCGCCTCCCCCCCCCCTCCCTTCACGGTATAAAAAGGCGAGCTTTCGCCATTTACGGCGGCATTTAGACGCTAAAATGACGCACCCTTTTTTTCAGATTTGACCCCCGCACCCCACCCCTTAGGCAACATTCCGGATCCGCCACAGGCACCTCCGTCCGAGGTGTAATGTACGTAGTGGCTGAGGCCGAGCGGCACAGTGTACCTTAGCCTCCTCGAAGGCTCCACTCTCGACGAGCCAGACACAGATCATGGTTCCTGTCCGCCCCTTGCCCCCCTTGCAGTGGACGGCAATCACATTGTCTTCGTCCTGTGTCATCCACTGGCGAGCGTCCACGGCGAACTTCAGCAGATCTCTTCAGAGGAAACATCCGCAAATGGTGAAGATCAACTGATAGAAACATAGTAACAAGCGTGGTCCACATTTATAGGGACTCAACCTCTTAATTACAATATGCTGCTTCACTGATGTATTTGTTTTACAAAATGTCAGTTCCTTCAAGTTAACGGTGCCACAAATTTAGACATCAACTCACCAGTACAAAGGCACAAGCTTGAACTTTCCTGTCATACTCATTGGAAAGTTAAGACACGAAACTATTGCTCAAACAGCCGTGCAGCGGCTGACATAGGCAGAATCCAGTTTATACTGTATACCTGGATGTATATAAAGCTGACTTACTCTAACTTAGGCACATTGTGGTCGTCGATTCGCACTCGCTGAACTTGATAATGAAAGAGGGATTCATCGTACATCCGCTCACCTACAACGAAAACAAAATGACAACCTATCCAGCTATATAACAGCGAACAGTTGCCCAGAGCTAGGAGAATGTTCCGTGGACGTCATCTGGGAAAGTTTACCGGACGTTATGTCAAAGTTAGCAGATAATGTTGTGGCTAACATTATCATTCTAATGTATAAGGAACGTTTCTATATAACGCTTTTGGAAGGTTTTCTTAAAACATTAAAATGCTTCAACCTTCCTATAACCTTTTCGGAAGGTTATACAATTATTTCGCGTTCTAGGATCGTTTCTGGAATGTTATGTTATAACAGTAACGAAGGAATAACCTCCAAGAAATGTCAGCGGAACATTAGATGCTAGTCTCTTATCTATTATGTGCAACGTTTGTTTTATGGATGTCTTACGCTGCAATTGGATTTAATGTTTCAAAATAGCTTCTTATGTGCCTGGCAGCAACTTTTAAACGAGAGCAAATCGATCATAGAGCTTAAATGCAAACAATGTGGATATTATGGCCGTACACTGTCTTTAAGTAAAGTTGATTAGATAATAATGACTTGATAATATCACGATGATTCTAAAACGGGTGCACTGTCCAGATGACAATGCAATACTTACTGCACAGGTTATACACTCTGTAATGATCCTTATGTTTCAAATCCAAGAATTTTGCAACATCCTGGAAGATCAATAGTTTTCTGTAGACAACGTTGTTCTCACATTTTACGCTAAATAGAGGTACCATGACCCTAAGTCCCTACGAGCTACGAAGACCTGCGAAATATGGGTCCAGGCGCAAGAAAATGAAACATATGTGAAAAAAAGTTTTCCCAGACGTTTGCGTCAACGTCATATATGACACCAAATATCATATGAGCCACACAGCTGTCTCTTTTAGCTAAGTCAAATGAAAGCAAATATGTACAGGAAGTCACTAGTGATTCACCAAAAAGGATAAACGTTACATAATTAAATTGTTTCGTATATATTTGTTCATATCGGATGAAGAAAAAAGACACATGTTACGTACCTTGATTGGGTTTCTGTAAAAAGACATCAATCCAGTTGATGGGAAAGACATGGCAATGACCCGATCTACAGGGGATAACGATACAAATAAGTGCGAAATATAAAACCAGCTGCACCTTTAATTAAAAGGCACGCTTGACGAAGACGCAGAAAAGACTTCATTTCCCTGGAGCTTTCTTGGTCCAATTTGGTCTTCATGTGCACGAAAGAAGACACTATTTTATTTAATGATGGCATGGAAATTATTTTAAATGTCTTATTCTGGGGTAAAAAATCATCGTTGGTTTCGCTTGCATGACTTAAAGTTAGCTGTTTTATATCGGGAACGAGAAAATAACAGGAATGTTGCTTCAATCGGTAGTGAAAGCCAGCCATTGGTTCAGTCGATAGTGAAATGTTACTTCGTTTAGTAGTTGGCGTTACCATTGGTATCAGCCATTCAAAGAGCCGGTTCTTTGTGACCCCTAGTCGTAAATAAGGCCAATACGTACCCGTGATGTAGCAGAGGTCCAAGTCAAAGCCATCTTCCTGGTAGCGTTGTTTGTTTTGAGACACTACGCGCCTGGTGGCCTTGGTCAAGTGTTTTCTTTCACTTATCAGCCGGACGATCAAAATTATTCGTATGAAGCGACCAGCTACAAGAAATCTGAAGTTATAAGCAACAACAAAGAACTACATGAATACACAGAATACATGAGAATTCGAGAAATACAAACAGCAGTAGTCAAAAATGATACCAATTAATTGCTAAATACGGTCGTATAATAACCTAAATGAGGTAAAATATCCCGCGTGATTAAAATCAGAACAAGCTAAATTAGCCATAAAAAATGCTCCAAGACAAATTAGACATAAGTTACGTTTGTTTGGACCAAAGCTTGCGCTTTTTTTCGACTAACATTACGTGTGACCGCCATTGGCATGGTTACAGCTCTATAAGATTGATGAAGGTGATCACCTGACGAAAGTGATGTTGGAGGAGAGATGTCCAATCGCGATGGGGAGGATGGCGAAGACAAATGACACGACGACAATGACTGAGTCCAACACCTCAATCCAGCGCTTTACGAACTGCCTGGGCCTTCAGGACGAAACGACACAGCATCAGACGACAAATGAGTGTTTACGCCACTTCTGTGCACGCACTGGCTAAACTGGGCTACCACACGAGGGCACAGTAACTTAATCTGGTAATAAACGGCGAACACGTGGATAGAGTTACATCGGGTGCAAAATTGTAGCTGATATCTTTATTACCAGGATATTAAGATGTCATATAAATAACTTAAAATAACAACAAAAGGTTTCTTTAAAAGGTCAAACCTTCTATCTCAATTACTCTCATTCGTGAATCTGTCATCAATTAAGCAGCAAATAATTACTTCTGGCCTCAAATATATTTATTATTTGTTAATAGTCGCACCACATACCCCTTGGCATACATCCTGACCAATATCTCCACCAAGAAGTATGTCATTATGACAAGTGAAGTGATTTCCAGGCCACGATCGGTGTCATTGGTTGCCAGGTCAACAATGACAATGATGACATCCAGAAGGATCATGAGCAGTGTGAAGGCACAAAAGCCAAGGTGATCAATCACTGAGTTGACTTGTTTCTTTGTGTTGCTGTAAGAAGACGAGAGACATGCAGACAAGTGGGATTAAGGCTATTTAATTAGATATACTCGATACCTGCTGCGGATGAAATGAAAAAAAATAAATAAAAAATTAATCAGATATATTTATAATTTGATAGTGACTAGCAAAGTACATTTTACAAATTGTACCAGATATATTGTTGTTATATCAACCAAGTTAACTTGCTTATTGTATTTGACACTTAACACAACATGGCTAAAATGTCAGCATTTTTTCAGTTAACGCCTAGATATAAGTAGTTGAAATTAAGCCATATATAGAGATATTGTATAGCTACCAGGCTAAAGGTCCTCAACAACATGCATGTTTTACATTTTATATATTTGCAAGGACACAAATACCATAACAAGCTATTTAGAAAAAGTAATATTCAGGCAGATTAGCTGAGTTAATATGAGTTCATTTGGTTGTTATATTTTAAAATCCAAACTACAATTTATAGTGTAGGAATACAATTATTTTCACACTATAATTACAACAAATTTATGAATAATGCTTCTATAAACAATTCACAATTTGTACAATTTACTTTCATCATAGAAGAATGGCATTCTTTTCATCATGTACCAGTACAACACTGGAATAAGTTGTACTGGACTACAAAAGCACTGTTTGTCGACACTGTTGATAATCATACCTCATACAAGAACTTGGCTGATCAATATTCTTGAAATCAGATATGATAACTTGTGGTACACCATTTTTTTCATATAGGATGCCTTTAGGATCAGATTTGCTATCAGGCCCCTTATATTCAATAGCTACTGCTGTGTCACAGTATCCATTGTCCTGCTGATCTTCAGTATCAGTGTTGGACTGCAGAGGTATTTCACTAAGCGGAGTTGGTTGCATTTCATGAGCTGCCCAATCTGTTGGTGGCTCATCTATGGCGGCCTCCAGGGTCGCATCTTCAAATCTTTCATACTTTTCCATAATCAGCTGCAAAACAGGTTATATAAATTAATTAAAGCATATTGTATTGTAAAATATGAACATATTACTACAGTATATATATAAAAATTATTAGATATATCTGTATCTGCCATACTGTATCTACTTGTCAAGGCCTGGCATGACAAGGGGATAACAGGGTTGAGACTTTATAAAAGGGCAAGTATATAGAAGTATATCTGGTATATAGCCTGGATTTTCAGACGTTACAATCTAGACTGTTGGATAATCAAATGTTACAGCCATGTAGCCCCATCAGACTAATAGCTGGCTGTATCATCTGAAAGTTCAGGCTAAGTATAGAGTCAAACCTAGCCTAAAAATAAGATGTTACTGTTAATTGTTAAGACATCCAGTTGGCAATATGGTAATGTCTGAACTCATCGCACTTGCAAGCTGTTCAAGAAACCTATTATCCCATCAGCCATATTTTAAAATAACAGATTTCTCACTTATATCACAGGCACAGTAAATCAGTATAGTTGGGGGGGGGGCGGGGTATATGATATAAATTGAAGTGTGGGGAAAAAAATCATTCATAATTAAGGCTTGGCTTACTCCTTTAGCCTATTGGATGAAATGTTAAATGACCGGCAGGAGACCGGGAGGTCATGGTACGTTTTCCTCCTGGTCTGGTGGGAACATGCATGTCCCCTTAAATTTCTCCAATTTATGTCATTTCTACAGAAGAATTGTTTTCAGCCTACACCTTGCACAAAAATGTATGGCACTTCATCACTACTAGCTGACTAGAACACAAACATAGGAAATATCCACAAGACATAGTAGGCTGAAACATAGGAAACAGCCAGAAATGGTTGGGGGGTAGGCCCCTAACTTTCCAAGGCTGAGCCTGAGTGCGCTGAATCTACCACTCACTGTACCAGTACCAGCTGACAGACAAAATCACTCAGTCTCACTCTTGTTCTCAACTTCTTTTGTTGGCACCAAATTGTGGTCCCTGAATATAACCTTCGGTCGTAGATACAGTAGATCTAGAAGAATCTCAGGTTATGAACACTGCGAAAAAGTGCTTAAGATGCAAATACCTTTGCAGGGGGCGTAAACTGCAAACTGTCAACATCGCCATGTGATATAGGAGCTCTTCAAAACTCATTAAAGAGGTAGGTAAGGTCAACCACGTTAGTAAGGTCATCGGGATTGGTTAAAATTTATGACCATTTCTAAGCCATCCAATGAGTAAGCACTTTGCATTTGACGAAGGAAGCGTGAATTTTGGATAGAATATCCATGTTTTGTCTGCGAAATTCAAAGGTTTGTGTAATATTGCCTCGAAAACGCAACTTTTCTATGACAGTGTGCAGTGTAAGTGCCAGATCTATCTCTGGAAACTGTGCAAGCAATTCTTTTGTCAGAGAATACCTCAGGATATTGGCCGATTCAAAAATATTTAGTGATTGGTGACTTTTTGCCTTCCCGAACGAATCAATCCTGGTGAATCATGGCCTACAGTCATAGGGAATCATACTCCCGAACTCGGCAATCACATCATTGACATCACAGACACAGATCAAGATTTGTTTACTCTTTTAAACCAGTGGCTGAATAGCAATCACCTGATCACTGAATGAGGACTGTCAATAAAAGACGGAAAGCCTTGCAGAAAACACAGCAAGTGAAGACAGTCAGTGGCACACAGTCACAGATACAATCGTCGAATCGATGTGATCTGAAAAGTTCTAGCTTCTTAGCGAGAAGACAGTAGGCCTATCTTGCAAAAAAACAGCTTAAATGCTGATAAATCCTCAGTTGAAGGTGATGATCAAGCTGATTGGGTTTCTCTGTCTTTACTGCTCGTAAGAATGAAAAAAAATAGTTTAATGAGGTTTATAGATAGATCTATTATTTAATAAATGTTTCAACAATGACCCCATTCAGCGATTGGTGGATTGCCAGCATATTTGATTGCCATTTGTCTGTTTTCTCACTAAAGTCAGTCATAAATGTCGTAGACATACGTTTCGGCCTATATTTTCCGTGATTGTGCTGCGATCGCTCTACAAATCACTGACATGAGAAAGCAATACTAGACCATTTTAATGATATCAAACTTACGTTTGTACTGCGATGTTATCCTTTTTTATGACACAAACAATATTTCTCCATGCTGACACTCCATTGGCAGCAGACACACTTTTCGTAAATAGACTAAATCCCAGACAATGAAAGGCTCTATAGTTGCCATGGCATCCTCGTGGCTGGTATAAATATAGAGCATGTATTGTTAAAAGCACGTTCGGCGCCATGGCAACCATCATTTTATGACGCGTGTTTTAGTATTTTGGCGACAGAGCGTCTTCTGCCAATGGCGTGTCAGCATGGAGAAATATTCTTTGTATCATAAAAAAGGACAACATTGCAGTACAATCGTAAGTTTGTTATCATTAAAATGGTCTAGTGTTGCTTTCTCACGTCAGGTATTTTGAGAGTGATCGAAGCAAATTCGCGTAAAATATGGGCCGAAACGTGTGTCTACGGTATTTATGACTTTGACTTTAAGTGGTGTAACCTGTGCAGTCTGGGATGTCAGTCGATTTGGCATAAGATAAAATCAGGTTACTAATAATTTGTCTTTACTCAGTTACGACTTTGTGGAATATTACAAGATTTTCTCGATGTTTTCAAGGCAAAAGGCGATGGGCTACGTACATGATTGACATGCAATGTTACTTGCATATTTGCGTTATGAAATCCTTTCGTGAAAGGAACGATAATGTGACAATTTATTCAGCGTCAATGAGACTTGTGTCGCTTTAAAGTCATTAAGTTTGGCTTTTCTTTCTACTATGAATAATGCTTTAAGTGTCTCTTCGCAGCCTGGACTTGATATGATGTCTTGTCTGGAATATATAAGTTACGCCATCTAGTAAGGCAATGGGCAAGTGTCTATCTAATATGGCCGATAGAGGGTTGAAATACCTGGTTAAACAAGATATTTTTTCATTGTTATGAGCAGAATCAACCTAATCAGCAGCTTCAAATCAGGATTTATTGACAGTTAATTAAGTTGTCTTTTTGTGATGGGGGGGGATAAAGGGTGCAGATGAACCATCACAGCGTGGATGTGAATAACACATTGCCTAGTTGCTATCCAGACTGGCTGAGCAAAATGTCATGTCTCATATCACAAGCTCTCATAAGTAACATATTGATATCACTCGTTTCTCAAGTTGCTACTTTTTATTTGAAGAGTTGTAGTTTTGTTTAATGTCTAATCTGACATTGAGTAATTGACCCCTGCTTTGTGTCTTTTCTCTTGTGTATGCGAGCAATGTTATGAGTTTCTTTCTAAAATGAGGACTATGTGTCTAATGTAGGTACAGTGGGAAAGTTCTACTGAGCGCATAGCCAGCATGTAGCTTTAGCAATAGCCAATGTAATTCACCAAACCATACACAGCCAGACTAAATGTTGTAACTTAACTCTTACATGTCTTACATGGCTTGAGCATAGTTGAAAATGGTGCTTAATGGTGCACAATACATCTTGGTTCATCCAGAATGGACAAAATTGAGAAGCTTTCAAGTGAGGAGCTGGTCAACAAACTGCAGCACTTTGGGGAGTCTGCTGGGCCTGTCACCGCCTCCACCAGGAGAATATTTGAAAAGAGACTTTACAAGCATCTCTACCCAGATAAAACCACTTCTCAAGGTCAGTTTGTTTGCTAAATAACGATACCATCTCAATGTGCAATGGGCTGAATGATGACTACAGACTAATTGGCAAGTCTTTGTAACTTTGAACTGCCTGCAGAATTTAAGAAACCTGATGCCCATTATATGCCATTATATATCAGCCATCATAAAATATAGAAACTGTTTATCAAGTGAATACTTTTAAGTGAAAAAAAACAGTTTCTATATTTTATGATGGCTGATATATAATGGCATATAATGGGCATCAGGTTTCTTAAATTCTGCAGGCAGTTTTTGCTTAACATAAAACAACATTTTGTATGATGCATTTTATAAATTGGCATGTACTTTAATAGGCAAAAATAATGTGGTGTATTCTAGCCCCACCAGCTGTCGTGCCTGCTCAGAAGGAGTCAGAGACAGCCCATGATGAGAAGGGGAAGGTGGCCCAGTCGCAGACTACAGTCCCGGCCGCAGCACAAGATGCAGCATCTCAGGAGAGGTCTCCGCCAGCCCCTGCAGAGAAACAGCTCTTCTTCGGAGTCCAGCTACCGCTTGATGCTCAAAGCAGAGAAGGTAAGACTCGCATGAGGGTGGTGAGTGTCAGACTGCCTTGGTCCAACTGCCGCTTGATGCTCAGAGCAGAGAAAGTAAGAATCGCATGAGGGGTGGTGAGTATCAGACTGCCTTCACCCGCAAGCTCAATGCAAGAGTGATTGCGAATGGGATACCCCTCCCCTCACCAGATCCACAAATGTAAAATATAATCCAATTAGCTAAATTAATCAAATACTGGTGTATTGAGTTTGTATTCCGAAACGAATCACATTTGAACTCGGGGTGACATATTTAGTATTTTCTAACTGAACTTCCTATCATACCTCACACATCGTAATTACGCTAATCAATACAAGTACAAGTATCAATAAAGTTCAGTGTTTTACTGTTCCAGAGCAATGGATACCGGTGTACGCTTAATCGTTTTTTTTTGTATCCATTGTTTCAGATGTCCGCGTGTTCACAGATAAGAGTGACGTCCTGAAGTTGATGAAAAGGAACCCTGGCTCACGGTTCAAAATGTTTCCTTCAAAGGGGGAGGCAGAGACCTTCTCAAGGAGACCCCCCGAACAAGTCCCAATGTCGCCCAAGCCTACAAGTCCTTTCCCCGTAAAGGTTCTGCCTGTTACATGTATACAAAAAAATTATTATGCTATGTTAAGTGGCCGTTTCTGACAACGAGGGGACCAGTACCTACTTAAGATTTTTTCAGCTTTACTAGTAATATTTTTTATCTGCAAGTTCATACTTAGATTGAGTTGTTGATGAATGAGGTACGACTGCAAATTTCTGGACATGTATACATGTACATGTGTATATATATAATATATATATCAGCTTATATATGTATATCTTACAGGATCCGCTCCGGTCTCCGCCGGTCAGCCAGGGGAGTCACTGTATGGTCCCCGTGTATGTGTCTTACAGGATCCGCCCCTGTCTCCGCCGGTCAGCCAGGGTAGTCACTGTATGGTCCCCGTGTATGTGTCTTACAGGATCCGCCCCGGTCTCCGCCGGTCAGCCAGGGGAGTCACTGTATGGTCCCCGTGTATGTGTCTTACAGGATCCGCCCCGGTCTCCGCCGGTCAGCGAGGGGAGTGTCTACAGAGGCCCCAAGCCCCAGGAAATCATTGCCCTGAGGCGAGCCATCGAGGCCGGTAACGTGGCCGTCCTGCGACAGCTGCTCTGGGCCAACCCCCGCTCCCTCATCAGCAGCGGAGACACGCCCACCATACTTCAGGTCAGTACTCCAGGGAGACACTCCCACCATACTTCAGGTCAGTACTCCAGGGAGACACTCCCACCATACTGCAGGTCAGTACTCCAGGGAGACACGCCCACCATACTTCAGGTCAGTACATCAGGGAGACACGCCCACCATACTGCAGGTCAGTACTCCAGGGAGACACTCCCACCATACTTCAGGTCAGTACTCCAGGGAGACACTCCCACCATACTTCAGGTCAGTACTCCAGGGAGACACTCCCACCATACTTCAGGTCAGTACTCCAGGGAGACACTCCCACCATACTTCAGGTCAGTACTCCAGGGAGACACTCCCACCATACTGCAGGTCAGTACTCCAGGGAGACACTCCCACCATACTTCAGGTCAGTACTCCAGGGAGACACTCCCACCATACTTCAGGTCAGTACATCAGGGAGACACTCCCACCATACTGCAGGTCAGTACTCCAGGGAGACACTCCCATCATACTTCAGGTCAGTACATCAGGGAGACACTCCCACCATACTTCAGGTCTGTAATCTAGGGAGACACGCCCACCATACTTCAGGTCAGTACATCAGGGAGACACTCCCATCATACTTCAGGTCAGTACTCCAGGGAGACACTTCCACCATACTTCAGGTCAGTACTCCAGGGAAACACGCCCACCATACTTCAGGTCAGTACATCAGGGAGACACGCCCACCATACTGCAGGTCAGTACTCCAGGGAGACACTTCCACCATACTGCAGGTCAGTACTCCAGGGAGACACGCCCACAATACTTCAGGTCAGTACTCCAGGGAGACACACCCACCATACTTCAGGTCAGTACATCAAGGAGACACTCCCATCATACTTCAGGTCAGTACTCCAGGGAGACACGCCCACCATACTGCAGGTCAATAGTCCAGGGAGAAACGCCCACCATACTGCAGGTCAGTACTCCAGGGAGACACGCCCACCATACTTCAGGTCAGTACATCAGGGAGACACTCCCATCATACTTCAGGTCAGTACTCCAGGGAGACACTCCCACCATACTTCAGGTCAGTACTCCAGGAAGACACGCCCACCATACTTCAGGTCAGTACTCCAGGGAGACACTCCCACCATACTGCAGGTCAGTACTCCAGGGAGACACGCTCACCATACTGCAGGTCAGTACTCCAGGGAGACACTTCCACCATACTTCAGGTCAGTACTCCAGGGAGACACGCCCACCATACTTCAGGTCTGTAATCTAGGGAGACACTTCCATCATACTTCAGGTCAGTACTCCAGGGAGACACGCCCACCATACTGCAGGTCAGTACTCCAGGGAGACACACCCACCATACTTCAGGTCAGTACTCCAGGGAGACACTCCCACCATACTGCAGGTCAGTACTCCAGGGAGACACTCCCACCATACTTCAGGTCAGTACTCCAGGGAGACACACCCACCATACTGCAGGTCAGTACTCCAGGGAGACACTCCCACCATACTTCAGGTCAGTACTCCAGGAAGACACGCCCACCATACTGCAGGTCAGTACTCCAGGGAGACACTCCCACCATACTTCAGGTCAGTACTCCAGGAAGACACGCCCACCATACTGCAGGTCAGTACATCAGGGAGACACTCCCACCATACTTCAGGTCAGTACTCCAGGGAGACACTCCCACCATACTGCAGGTCAGTACTCCAGGGAGACACGCCCACCATACTTCAGGTCAGTACTCCAGGGAGACACGCCCACCATACTTCAGGTCAGTACTCCAGGGAGACACACCCACCATACTGCAGGTCAGTACTCCAGGGAGACACTCCCACCATACTTCAGGTCAGTACTCCAGGGAGACACTCCCACCATACTGCAGGTCAGTACTCCAGGGAGACACGCCCACCATACTGCAGGTCAGTACTCCAGGGAGACACGCCCACCATACTTCAGGTCAGTACTCCAGGGAGACACTCCCACCATACTTCAGGTCAGTACATCAGGGAGACACTCCCACCATACTTCAGGTCAGTACTCCAGGGAGACACGCCCACCATACTGCAGGTCAGTACTCCAGGGAGACACTCCCACCATACTTCAGGTCAGTACTCCAGGGAGACACGCCCACCATACTTCAGGTCAGTACTCCAGGGAGACACTCCCACCATTATGCAGGTCAGTACTCCAGGGAGACACGCCCACCATACTTCAGGTCAGTACATCAGGGAGACACGCCCACCATACTTCAGGTCAGTACATCAGGGAGACACGCCCACCATACTGCAGGTCAGTACTCCAGGGAGACACGCCCACCATACTGCAGGTCAGTACTCCAGGGAGACACTCCCACCATACTTCAGGTCAGTACTCCAGGGAGACACGCCCACCATACTGCAGGTCAGTACTCCAGGGAGACACTCCCACCATACTTCAGGTCAGTACTCCAGGGAGACACGCCCACCATACTTCAGGTCAGTACTCCAGGGAGACACTCCCACCATACTGCAGGTCAGTACTCCAGGGAGACACGCCCACCATACTTCAGGTCAGTACATCAGGGAGACACGCCCACCATACTTCAGGTCAATACATCAGGGAGACACGCCCACCATACTGCAGGTCAGTACTCCAGGGAGACACGCCCACCATACTGCAGGTCAGTACTCCAGGGAGACACTCCCACCATACTTCAGGTCAGTACTCCAGGGAGACACGCCCACCATACTGCAGGTCAGTACTCCAGGGAGACACGCCCACCATACTGCAGGTCAGTACTCCAGGGCCGCCCCATGGGCCTGGTCATGACAGTCAGTGGGTGACGCTGGGTTATTCATAAGTTCATAACGCAGTTACGTTTTCGCAGAATTCCACCTGCTTTACTACAACCAATATATGTTTTAGTTCAGTTGGCCATCTCTTTTGGTTTACCACAAATTATCGCTTATTTTGTTTCGAATACAGCAAAAATTTATACCATCCTCATCTTATCAGATCAGAAGTATAATATTCAATTGATGGAAGCGGTATACATGATACATAATTGAATATTACATTTTTGTTCCGGTCCCGAAGGCCGCAATAAAATATATCTGAATAAAGATATTTACACGCCCCTCTAAGCATAAATAGGTGACATGACTAGCGCCCGTGGTTTACCGTTTAACGATGTGACCACGTGGTGTGCCTTGCCTTGACAGGAAGGCTTCCGATACAACGCGCTCCACGTGGCCGCCATGAAGAACCAACCCGAGTCTGCCAAGGTCATTCTGGACACCATCGAGGACCCCGCGTTCATCCGGCTCCTGTATCCGGAAGACCAGGAAGACACCCGCTGGAACCGGATTCAGTTTCTGTCCGACTTGTACCTCAACACGCCGGATAAAGGGGTACGTCGCTCCTTGGGAAGTGGTGGTGGCTATAACGTGTCTATAGTGGCTATATCAGGATGTACTCGGGGCGTCCGGTAAAGGTACCCTCTGGAGTGGACTTTTACGGACAGCGGTTTATCCATGTGGGCAGAACTTAACCATCAGATTGCTTTGGGATTAAATTAGCTACATGGAACATACTGTCGTTTCGTTCCTATTCTATGGAAGTACAAATTCCTGTTTATTTTGCACGTATATTCTGCATAGCCATTTGTTTTGCTTGACAAACACACCTGGAGATGTTGACTTAGATATTGATCAGTTGCAACCATATTTCACTGCAATCGACATTACGACAAATTTAAGTGCCAGTTTAAAACTTAAATTGAGTAGAATTGGTGTGCCAGTAGTAATCAATCCTCTAATGAAAATGGTTCTACCACTTCAGAATTGGGAGACGCCTCTCCACTTCGCCTGTAAGTTCGGCTTCACGGACGTTGTGGACACGTTGTCTTCTCACCCGCGTGTCGACAAACACCGGAAGAACAAGTATGGCGAGTCCCCCAGCGATGTAAGTCAGCGACTGGTCCCATCGCGGTGAGGGGCCTCCCCGCTGAAGGGGTTAGCATACTAGACCGCAGATCAATAGGGCACCCAATGTGGGGCATGTTCCATCCATTCATCATTCGTCTTCCCGGCATGCTCCTTGGCCCAGCTTGGCTTGTGCACAATTGCGGCTTTGCACATCATTTCGCGTCACATACGTGCTGAGAAATCTACAATATATTTCATAGATCTTAAGAGAAAGATATGTAAGACGGTGAGATACCGAGATCCTATGTCTGAGGCTCCTGCATCGAGACTCATACATGGAAACCCATCAATTGAGACACATACATTTAGACCCATCAATTTAGGCTCGTACATTTACACATACATTTAGACACATACATTTAGACCCATACAATTAGACCCATACATTAAGACCCATACATTAAGACCCATACAATGAGACCCATACATTAAAACCTATACATTGAGACCCATTTATTTAGACCCATACATTTAGACCCATGTATTTAGACCCATACAATGAGACCCATACATTGATACCCATGTATTTAGACCCATACTGGATAACCTACCTTATTTTCATCATGTCTTAGGTGACGTGCACGCGATCAAGAAGCCCATCACAAGGTATCAAACAAAAAATAATGGAATTATTAGAAGGTAAGAAGAAGTTTGTTTTTTTACTAAGTAGGCGAAGTTAGCAAATATCGGATTAATCTGGATAATTTAAAACAATTATTTTCATCAGCATAATCATTTGGCTTTAACGGAATCAGACCGATGGAGTCTACTAACACAAGCACAATCATGACGCTATATTACTCCTAGTACTCTTTAGTCTTTAGTTGATTGTTTTATAAAATCCTTAAAATGTTGAGGCTTTAAAACTGTATAGACCTTACACGTTACTAGGCTGATGGTTCATGACGTCATCAGTGCTATGAGTTGTTTAAGCCTGGATACGTCACGTCTTTGCAGATCGCTACTATGTGCCGTTGCTGCGTTCCCATGACAACAGCTGTCCGCCGCGTGTAGCCAAGCCCTGTTCGCCAGCCGTGGAGACTGCAGCGGCGGGTACCCCAGGAGGCGGGGCGGGGAGCGTGGGGGGGCCAGAGGGTCAATCCCCGGGGGCAGACAGCCCCAAGAACTCACCGCTGGCGATCAGAGCGTGTGCTGGACCCATGTCTCCATCCCAGGTATGTCTCCATCCCAGGTATGTCTCCATCTCAGGTATGTCTCCATCCCAGGTAAATCATATCTGATATATTTCACTATGCGGGATACGAGAAGTACTGATTGCCGCGATGAGCACGTGTGTAGTGTGTGTGCTACGTTCACTCTGGGATGCTGTACCCCCCGCAGGCCGACAAGTTCCGGCGCTCGTGGCTCAGACCGCCGTCCCCGAGTCCCCAGGACCGACGCCGCTACGCCGAGGTCCGGCGTGGCGACAGCGAGAAGGGCATGGAACGCATCGGCAGGTGGGTCAGGCAGAGAGAAGGGTATGAAGCACATCGGCAGGTGGGTCGGGCAGGGAGAAGGGTATGGAGCACATCGGCAGGTGGGTCGGGCAGGGAGAAGGGTATGGAGCACATCGGCAGGTGGGTCGGGCAGAGAGAAGGGTATGGAGCACATCGGCAGGTGGGTCAGGCAGAGAGAAGGGTATGGAGCACATCGGCAGGTGGGTCGGGCAGAGAGAAGGGTATGGAACGCATCGGCAGGTGGGTCGGGCAGAGAGAAGGGTATGGAGCACATCGGCAGGTGGGTCGGGCAGAGAGAAGGGTATGGAGCACATCGGCAGGTGGGTCGGGCAGAGAGAAGGGTATGGAGCACATCGGCAGGTGGGTCGGGCAGAGAGAAGGGTATGGAGCACATCGGCAGGTGGGTCAGGCAGAGAGAAGGGTATGGAGCACATCGGCAGGTGGGTCGGGCAGAGAGAAGGGTATGGAGTACATCGGCAGGTGGGTCGGGCAGAGAGAAGGGTATGGAGCACATCGGCAGGTGGGTCGGGCGGAGAGAAGGGTATGGAGCACATCGGCAGGTGGGTCGGGCAGAGAGAAGGGTATAGAGCACATCGGCAGGTGGGTCGGGCAGAGAGAAGGGTATGGAGCACATCGGCAGGTGGGTCGGGCAGAGAGAAGGGTATGGAGCACATCGGCAGGTGGGTCGGGCAGAGAGAAGGGTATAGAGCACATCGGCAGGTGGGTCGGGCAGAGAGAAGGGTATGGAGCACATCGGCAGGTGGGTCGGGCAGAGAGAAGGGTATGGAGCACATCGGCAGGTGGGTCGGGCAGAGAGAAGGGTATAGAGCACATCGGCAGGTGGGTCGGGCAGAGAGAAGGGTATAGAGCACATCGGCAGGTGGGTCGGACAGAGAGAAGGGTATGGAGCACATCGGCAGGTGGGTCGGGCAGAGAGAAGGGTATGGAGCACATCGGCAGGTGGGTCGGGCAGAGAGAAGGGTATGGAGCACATCGGCAGCTGGGTCGGGCAGAGAGAAGGGTATGGAACGCATCGGCAGGTGGGTCGGGCAGAGAGAAGGGTATGGAACGCATCGGCAGGTGGGTCGGGCAGAGAGAAGGGTATGGAGCACATCGGCAGGTGGGTCGGGCAGAGAGAAGGGTATGGAACGCATCGGCAGGTGGGTCGGGCAGAGAGAAGGGTATGGAGCACATCGGCAGGTGGGTCGGGCAGAGAGAAGGGTATGGAACGCATCGGCAGGTGGGTCGGGCAGAGAGAAGGGTATGGAGCACATCGGCAGGTGGGTCGGGCAGAGAGAAGGGTATGGAGCACATCGGCAGGTGGGTCGGGCAGAGAGAAGGGTATAGAGCACATCGGCAGGTGGGTCGGGCAGAGAGAAGGGTATAGAGCACATCGGCAGGTGGGTCGGGCAGAGAGAAGGGTATGGAGCACATCGGCAGGTGGGTCGGGCAGAGAGAAGGGTATGGAGCACATCGGCAGGTGGGTCGGGCAGAGAGAAGGGTTTGGAGCACATCGGCAGGTGGGTCGGGCAGAGAGAAGGGTATGGAGCACATCGACAGGTGGGTCGGGCAGAGAGAAGGGTATAGAGCACATCGGCAGGTGGGTCGGGCAGAGAGAAGGGTATGGAGCACATCGGCAGGTGGGTCAGGCAGAGAGAAGGGTATGGAGCACATCGGCAGGTGGGTCGGGCAGAGAGAAGGGTATGGAGCACATCGGCAGGTGGGTCGGGAAGAGAGAAGGGTATGGAGCACATCGGCAGGTGGGTCGGGCAGAGAGAAGGGTATGGAGCACATCGGCAGGTGGGTCGGGCAGAGAGAAGGGTTTGGAGCACATCGGCAGGTGGGTCGGGCAGAGAGAAGGGTATGGAGCACATCGGCAGGTGGGCCGGGCAGAGAGAAGGGTTTGGAGCACATCGGCAGGTGGGTCGGGCAGAGAGAAGGGTATGAAGCACATCGGCAGGTGGGTCTGGCAGAGAGAAGGGTATGAAGCACATCGGCAGGTGGGTCGGGAAGAGAGAAGGGTATGAAGCACATCGGCAGGTGGGTCTGGCAGAGACAAGGGTATGGAGCACATCGGCAGGTGGATCGGGCAGAGAGAAGGGTATGAAGCACATCGGCAGGTGGATCGGGCAGAGAGAAGGGTATGGAGCACATCGGCAGGTGGGTCTGCCGGAGAGAAGGGTATGGAGCACATCGGCAGGTGGGTCGGGCAGAGAGAAGGGTATGGAGCACATCGGCAGGTGGGTCTGCCGGAGAGAAGGGTATGGAGCACATCGGCAGGTGGGTCGGGCAGAGACAAGGGTATGGAGCACATCGGCAGGTGGGTCTGCCGGAGAGAAGGGTATGGAGCACATCGGCAGGTGGGTCGGGCAGAGAGAAGGGTACGGAGCACATCGGCAGGTGGGTCTGCCGGAGAGAAGGGTATGGAGCACATCGGCAGGTGGGTCGGGCAGAGAGAAGGGTATGGAGCACATCGGCAGGTAGGTCTGCCGGAGAGAAGGGTATGGAGCACATCGGCAGGTGGGTCGGGCAGAGACAAGGGTATGGAGCACATCGGCAGGTGGGTCGGGCAGAGAGAAGGGTACGGAGCACATCGGCAGGTGGATCGGGCAGAGAGAAGGGTATGAAGCACATCGGCAGGTGGATCGGGCAGAGAGAAGGGTATGGAGCACATCGGCAGGTGGGTCGGGCAGAGAGAAGGGTATGGAGCACATCGGCAGGTGGATCGGGCAGAGAGAAGGGTATGGAGCACATCGGCAGGTGGGTCTGCCGGAGAGAAGGGTATGGAGCACATCGGCAGGTGGGTCGGGCAGAGAGAAGGGTATGGAGCACATCGGCAGGTGGGTCTGGCAGAGAGAAGGGTATGAAGCACATCGGCAGGTGGGTCGGGAAGAGAGAAGGGTATAGAGCACATCGGCAGGTGGGTCGGGCAGAGAGAAGGGTACGGAGCACATCGGCAGGTGGGTCTGCCGGAGAGAAGGGTATGGAGCACATCGGCAGGTGGGTCGGGCAGAGAGAAGGGTATGGAGCACATCGGCAGGTAGGTCTGCCGGAGAGAAGGGTATGGAGCACATCGGCAGGTGGGTCGGGCAGAGACAAGGGTATGGAGCACATCGGCAGGTGGGTCGGGCAGAGAGAAGGGTACGGAGCACATCGGCAGGTGGATCGGGCAGAGAGAAGGGTATGAAGCACATCGGCAGGTGGATCGGGCAGAGAGAAGGGTATGGAGCACATCGGCAGGTGGGTCGGGCAGAGAGAAGGGTATGGAGCACATCGGCAGGTGGATCGGGCAGAGAGAAGGGTATGGAGCACATCGGCAGGTGGGTCTGCCGGAGAGAAGGGTATGGAGCACATCGGCAGGTGGGTCGGGCAGAGAGAAGGGTATGGAGCACATCGGCAGGTGGGTCTGCCGGAGAGAAGGGTATGAAGCACATCGGCAGGTGGGTCAGGCAGAGAGAAGGGTATGGAGCACATCGGCAGGTGGGTCGGGCAGAGAGAAGGGTATGGAGCACATCGGCAGGTGGGTCGGGCAGAGAGAAGGGTATGAAGCACATCGGCAGGTGGGTCAGGCAGAGAGAAGGGTATGAAGCACATCGGCAGGTGGGTCGGGAAGAGAGAAGGGTATGGAGCACATCGGCAGGTGGGTCGGGCAGAGAGAAGGGTATGAAGCACATCGGCAGGTGGGTCAGGCAGAGAGAAGGGTATGAAGCACATCGGCAGGTGGGTCGGGCAGAGAGAAGGGTATGAAGCACATCGGCAGGTGGGTCGGGCAGAGAGAAGGGTATTGAGCACATCGGCAGGTGGGTCGGGCAGAGAGAAGGGTATGGAGCACATCGGCAGGTGGGTCGGGCGGAGAGAAGGGTATGGAGCACATCGGCAGGTGGGTCAGGCAGAGAGAAGGGTATGGAGCACATCGGCAGGTGGGTCGGGCGGAGAGAAGGGTATGGAGCACATCGGCAGGTGGGTCGGGCAGAGAGAAGGGTATGGAGTACATCGGCAGGTGGGTCGGGCAGAGAGAAGGGTATGGAGTACATCGGCAGGTGGGTCTGGCAGAGAGAAGGGTATGAAGCACATCGGCAGGTGGGTCGGGAAGAGAGAAGGGTACGGAGCACATCGGCAGGTGGGTCGGGCAGAGAGAAGGGTATAGAGCACATCGGCAGGTGGGTCGGGCAGAGAGAAGGGTATGAAGCACATCGGCAGGTGGGTCAGGCAGAGAGAAGGGTATGAAGCACATCGGCAGGTGGGCCGGGCGGAGAGAAGGGTATGGAGCACATCGGCAGGTGGGTCGGGAAGAGAGAAGGGTATGAAGCACATCGGCAGGTGGGTCGGGCAGAGAGAAGGGTATGAAGCACATCGGCAGGTGGGTCTGGCAGAGAGAAGGGTATGAAGCACATCGGCAGGTGGGTCGGGCAGAGAGAAGGGTATGGAGCACATCGGCAGGTGGGTTGGGCAGAGAGAAGGGTATGAAGCACATCGGCAGGTGGGTCAGGCAGAGAGAAGGGTATGGAGCACATCGGCAGGTGGGTCGGGCAGAGAGAAGGGTATGAAGCACATCGGCAGGTGGGTCAGGCAGAGAGAAGGGTATGGAGCACATCGGCAGGTGGGTCGGGCAGAGAGAAGGGTATGGAGCACATCGGCAGGTGGGTCGGGCAGAGAGAAGGGTATTGAGCACATCGGCAGGTGGGTCGGGCAGAGAGAAGGGTATGGAGCACATCGGCAGGTGGGCCGGGCGGAGAGAAGGGTATGGAGCACATCGGCAGGTGGGTCGGGCAGAGAGAAGGGTATGGAGCACATCGGCAGGTGGGTCGGGCAGAGAGAAGGGTATTGAGCACATCGGCAGGTGGGTCGGGCAGAGAGAAGGGTATGGAGCACATCGGCAGGTGGGTCGGGCAGAGAGAAGGGTATGAAGCACATCGGCAGGTGGGTCGGGCAGAGAGAAGGGTATGGAGCACATCGGCAGGTGGGTCTGGCAGAGAGAAGGGTATGAAGCACATCGGCAGGTGGGTCGGGCAGAGAGAAGGGTATGGAGCACATCGGCAGGTGGGTTGGGCAGAGAGAAGGGTATGAAGCACATCGGCAGGTGGGCCGGGCGGAGAGAAGGGTATGGAGCACATCGGCAGGTGGGTCGGGAAGAGAGAAGGGTATGGAGCACATCGGCAGGTGGGTCGGGCAGAGAGAAGGGTATGAAGCACATCGGCAGGTGGGTCTGGCAGAGAGAAGGGTATGAAGCACATCGGCAGGTGGGTCGGGCAGAGAGAAGGGTATGGAGCACATCGGCAGGTGGGTCGGGCAGAGAGAAGGGTATGGAGCACATCGGCAGGTGGGTCGGGCAGAGAGAAGGGTATGGAGCACATCGGCAGGTGGGTCAGGCAGAGAGAAGGGTATGAAGCACATCGGCAGGTGGGTCGGGAAGAGAGAAGGGTATGAAGCACATCGGCAGGTGGGTCGGGCAGAGAGAAGGGTATGGAGCACATCGGCAGGTGGGTCGGGCAGAGAGAAGGGTATGGAGCACATCGGCAGGTGGGTCGGGCAGAGAGAAGGGTATGGAGCACATCGGCAGGTGGGTCGGGCAGAGAGAAGGGTATGAAGCACATCGGCAGGTGGGTCGGGCAGAGAGAAGGGTATGAAGCACATCGGCAGGTGGGTCGGGCAGAGAGAAGGGTATGGAGCACATCGGCAGGTGGGTCAGGCAGAGAGAAGGGTATGAAGCACATCGGCAGGTGGGTCGGGCAGAGAGAAGGGTATAGAGCACATCGGCAGGTGGGTCGGGAAGAGAGAAGGGTATGAAGCACATCGGCAGGTGGGTCGGGCAGAGAGAAGGGTATGGAGCACATCGGCAGGTGGGTCGGGCAGAGAGAAGGGTATGGAGCACATCGGCAGGTGGGTCGGGCAGAGAGAAGGGTATGGAGCACATCGGCAGGTGGGTCAGGCAGAGAGAAGGGTATGAAGCACATCGGCAGGTGGGTCGGGAAGAGAGAAGGGTATGAAGCACATCGGCAGGTGGGTCGGGCAGAGAGAAGGGTATGGAGCACATCGGCAGGTGGGTCGGGAAGAGAGAGGGGTATGGAGCACATCGACAGGTGGGTCGGGCAGAGAGAAGGGTATGGAGCACATCGGCAGGTGGGTCGGGCAGAGAGAAGGGTATGGAGCACATCGGCAGGTGGGTCAGGCAGAGAGAAGGGTATGAAGCACATCGGCAGGTGGGTCGGGCAGAGAGAAGGGTATGGAGCACATCGGCAGGTGGGTCGGGCAGAGAGAAGGGTATGGAGCACATCGGCAGGTGGGTCGGGCAGAGAGAAGGGTATGGAGCACATCGGCAGGTGGGTCGGGCAGAGAGAAGGGTATGAAGCACATCGGCAGGTGGGTCGGGCAGAGAGAAGGGTTTGGAGCACATCGGCAGGTGGGTCGGGCAGAGAGAAGGGTATGGAGCACATCGGCAGGTGGGTCGGGCAGAGAGAAGGGTATGAAGCACATCGGCAGGTGGGTCTGGCAGAGAGAAGGGTATGAAGCACATCGGCAGGTGGGTCGGGCAGAGAGAAGGGTATGGAGCACATCGGCAGGTGGGTTGGGCAGAGAGAAGGGTATGAAGCACATCGGCAGGTGGGTCAGGCAGAGAGAAGGGTATGGAGCACATCGGCAGGTGGGTCGGGCAGAGAGAAGGGTATGAAGCACATCGGCAGGTGGGTCGGGCAGAGAGAAGGGTATGGAGCACATCGGCAGGTGGGTCTGGCAGAGAGAAGGGTATGGAGCACATCGGCAGGTGGGTCAGGCAGAGAGAAGGGTATGAAGCACATCGGCAGGTGGGTCGGGCGGAGAGAAGGGTATGGAGCACATCGGCAGGTGGGTCGGGCAGAGAGAAGGGTATGGAGCACATCGGCAGGTGGGTCGGGAAGAGAGAAGGGTATGAAGCACATCGGCAGGTGGGTCAGGCAGAGAGAAGGGTATAGAGCACATCGGCAGGTGGGTCGGGCAGAGAGAAGGGTATGAAGCACATCGGCAGGTGGGTCGGGCAGAGAGAAGGGTATGAAGCACATCGGCAGGTGGGTCGGGCAGAGAGAAGGGTATGGAGCACATCGGCAGGTGGGTCGGGCAGAGAGAAGGGCATGGAGCACATCGGCAGGTGGGTCGGGCGGAGAGAAGGGTATAGAGCACATCGGCAGGTGGGTCGGGCAGAGAGAACTGTATGGAGCACATCGGCAGGTGGGTCGGGCAGAGAGAAGGGTATAGAGCACATCGGCAGGTGGGTCGGGCAGAGAGAAGGGTATGGAGCACATCGGCAGGTGGGTCGGGCAGAGAGAAGGGTATGGAGCACATCGGCAGGTGGGTCTGGCAGAGACAAGGGTATGGAGCCCATCGGCAGGTGGGTCGGGTAGAAAAAAGGGTATGGAGCACATCGGCAGGTGGGTCTGGCAGAGAGAAGGGTATGGAGCACATCGGCAGCTGGGTCAGGCAGAGAGAAGGGCATGGAGCACATCGGCAGGTGGGTCGGGCAGAGAGAAGAGTATGGAGCACATCGGCAGGTGGGTCGGGCAGAGAGAAGGGTATGGAGCACATCGGCAGGTGGGTCGGGCAGAGAGAAGGGTATGGAGCACATCGGCAGGTGGGTCGGGCAGAGAGAAGGGTATGGAGCACATCGGCAGCTGGGTCGGGCAGAGAGAAGAGTATGGAGCACATCGGCAGGTGGGTCGGGCAGAGAGAAGGGTATGGAGCACATCGGCAGGTGGGTCGGGCAGAGAGAAGGGTATGGAGCACATCGGCAGGTGGGTCGGGCAGAGAGAAGGGTATGGAGCACATCGGCAGGTGGGTCGGGCAGAGAGAAGGGTATGGAGCACATCGGCAGCTGGGTCGGGCAGAGAGAAGGGTATGGAGCACATCGGCAGGTGGGTCTGGCGGAGAGAAGGGTATGGAGCACATCGGCAGCTGGGTCAGGCAGAGAGAAGGGTATGGAGCACATCGGCAGGTGGGTCGGGCAGAGAGAAGGGTATGGAGCACATCGGCAGCTGGGTCGGGCAGAGAGAAGGGTATGGAGCACATCGGCAGGTGGGTCGGGCAGAGAGAAGGGTATGGAGCACATCGGCAGCTGGGTCAGGCAGAGAGAAGGGTATGGAGCACATCGGCAGGTGGGTCGGACAGAGAGAAGGGTATGGAGCACATCGGCAGGTGGGTCGGGCAGAGAGAAGGGTATGGAGCACATCGGCAGCTGGGTCAGGCAGAGAGAAGGGCATCGGCAGGTGGGTCGGGCAGAGAGAAGGGTATGGAGCACATCGGCAGGTGGGTCGGGCAGAGAGAAGGGTATGGAGCACATCGGCAGGTGGGTCGGGCAGAGAGAAGGGTATGGAGCACATCGGCAGGTGGGTCTGGCAGAGAGAAGGGTATAGAGCACATCGGCAGGTGGGTCGGGCAGAGAGAAGGGTATGGAGCACATCGGCAGCTGGGTCGGGCAGAGAGAAGGGTATGGAGCACATCGGCAGGTGGGTCGGGCAGAGAGAAGGGTATGGAGCACATCGGCAGGTGGGTCGGGCAGAGAGAAGGGTATGGAGCACATCAGCAGGTGGGTCGGGCAGAGAGAAGGGTATGGAGCACATCGGCAGGTGGGTCTGGCAGAGAGAAGGGTGTAGAGCACATCGGCAGGTGGGTCGGGCAGAGAGAAGGGTATAGAGCACATCGGCAGGTGGGTCGGGCAGAGAGAAGGTTATAGAGCACATCGGCAGGTGGGTCGGGCAGAGAGAAGGGTATAGAGCACATCGGCAGGTGGGTCGGGCAGAGAGAAGGGTATAGAGTACATCGGCAGGTGGGTCGGGCAGAGAGAAGGGTATAGAGCACATCGGCAGGTGGGTCGGGCAGAGAGAAGGGTATAGAGCACATCGGCAGGTGGGTCTGGCAGAGAGAAGGGTATGGAGCACATCGGCAGGTGGGTCGGGCAGAGAGAAGGGTATGGAGTACATCGGCAGGTGGGTCTGGCAGAGAGAAGGGTATGGAGCACATCGGCAGCTGGGTCGGGCAGAGAGAAGGGTATGGAGCACATCGGCAGGTGGGTCGAGCAGAGAGAAGGGTATAGAGCACATCGGCAGGTGGGTCGGGCAGAGAGAAGGGTATAGAGCACATCGGCAGGTGGGTCGGGCAGAGAGAAGGGTATGGAGCGCATCGGCAGGTGGGTCTGGCAGAGAGAAGGGTATGAAGCACATCGGCAGGTGGGTCGGGAAGAGAGAAGGGTATGGAGTACATCGGCAGGTGGGTCGGGCAGAGAGAAGGGTATGGAGTACATCGGCAGGTGGGTCGGGCAGAGAGAAGGGTATAGAGCACATCGGCAGGTGGGTCGGGCAGAGAGAAGGGTATAGAGCACATCGGCAGGTGGGTCTGGCAGAGAGAAGGGTATGGAGCACATCGGCAGGTGGGTCGGGCAGAGAGAAGGGTATGGAGTACATCGGCAGGTGGGTCGGGCAGAGAGAAGGGTATAGAGCACATCGGCAGGTGGGTCGGGCAGAGAGAAGGGTATAGAGCACATCGGCAGGTGGGTCTGGCAGAGAGAAGGGTATGGAGCACATCGGCAGGTGGGTCGGGCAGAGAGAAGGGTATAGAGCACATCGGCAGGTGGGTCGGGCAGAGAGAAGGGTATAGAGCACATCGGCAGGTGGGTCGGGCAGAGAGAAGGGTATAGAGCACATCGGCAGGTGGGTCGGGCAGAGAGAAGGGTATTGAGCACATCGGCAGCTGGGTCGGGAAGAGAGAAGGGTATGAAGCACATCGGCAGGTGGGTCGGGCAGAGAGAAGGGTATGGAGCACATCAGCAGGTGGGTCGGACAGAGAGAAGGGTATGGAGCACATCGGCAGGTGGGTCTGGCAGAGAGAAGGGTATGGAGCACATCAGCAGGTGGGTCGGACAGAGAGAAGGGTATGGAGCACATCGGCAGGTGGGTCTGGCAGAGAGAAGGGTATGGAGCACATCGGCAGGTGGGTCTGGCAGAGACAAGGGTATGGAGCCCATCGGCAGGTGGGTCGGGTAGAAAAAAGGGTATGGAGCACATCGGCAGGTGGGTCTGGCAGAGAGAAGGGTATGGAGCACATCGGCAGCTGGGTCAGGCAGAGAGAAGGGCATGGAGCACATCGGCAGGTGGGTCGGGCAGAGAGAAGAGTATGGAGCACATCGGCAGGTGGGTCGGGCAGAGAGAAGGGTATGGAGCACATCGGCAGGTGGGTCGGGCAGAGAGAAGGGTATGGAGCACATCGGCAGGTGGGTCGGGCAGAGAGAAGGGTATGGAGCACATCGGCAGGTGGGTCGGGCAGAGAGAAGGGTATGGAGCACATCGGCAGGTGGGTCGGGCAGAGAGAAGGGTATGGAGCACATCGGCAGCTGGGTCGGGCAGAGAGAAGAGTATGGAGCACATCGGCAGGTGGGTCGGACAGAGAGAAGGGTATGGAGCACATCGGCAGGTGGGTCGGGCAGAGAGAAGGGTATAGAGCACATCGGCAGGTGGGTCGGGCAGAGAGAAGGGTATGGAGCACATCGGCAGGTGGGTCGGGCAGAGAGAAGGGTATGGAGCACATCGGCAGCTGGGTCGGGCAGAGAGAAGAGTATGGAGCACATCGGCAGGTGGGTCTGCCGGAGAGAAGGGTATGGAGCACATCGGCAGCTGGGTCAGGCAGAGAGAAGGGTATGGAGCACATCGGCAGGTGGGTCGGGCAGAGAGAAGGGTATGGAGCACATCGGCAGGTGGGTCGGGCAGAGAGAAGGGTATGGAGCACATCGGCAGGTCTGTCTGGCGGAGAGAAGGGTATGGAGCACATCGGCAGCTGGGTCAGGCAGAGAGAAGGGTATGGAGCACATCGGCAGGTGGGTCGGACAGAGAGAAGGGTATGAAGCACATCGGCAGGTGGGTCGGGCAGAGAGAAGGGTATGGAGCACATCGGCAGGTGGGTCGGGCAGAGAGAAGGGTATGGAGCACATCGGCAGGTGGGTCGGGCAGAGAGAAGGGTATGGAGCACATCGGCAGGTGGATCGGGCAGAGAGAAGGGTTTGGAGCACATCGGCAGGTGGGTCGGGCAGAGAGAAGGGTATGGAGCACATCGGCAGGTGGGTCGGGCAGAGAGAAGGGTATGGAGCACATCGGCAGGTGGGTCTGGCGGAGAGAAGGGTATGGAGCACATCGGCAGGTGGGTCGGGCAGAGAGAAGAGTATGGAGTACATCGGCAGGTGGGTCGGGAAGAGAGAAGGGCATGGAGCACATCGGCAGGTGGGTCGGGCGGAGAGAAGGGTATGGAGCACATCGGCAGGTGGGTCTGGCGGAGAGAAGGGTATGGAGCACATCGGCAGGTGGGTCGGACAGAGAGAAGGGTATGGAGCACATCGGCAGGTGGGTCGGGAAGAGAGAAGGGCATGGAGCACATCGGCAGGTGGGTCGGGCGGAGAGAAGGGTATGGAGCACATCGGCAGGTGGGTCTGGCGGAGAGAAGGGTATGGAGCACATCGGCAGGTGGGTCGGACAGAGAGAAGGGTTTGGAGCACATCGGCAGGTGGGTCGGACAGAGAGAAGGGTATAGAGCACATCGGCAGGTGGGTCGGGCAGAGAGAAGGGTATGGAGCACATCGGCAGGTGGGTCGGACAGAGAGAAGGGTATGGAGCACATCGGCAGGTGGGTCGGGCAGAGAGAAGGGTATGGAGCACATCGGCAGGTGGGTCGGGCAGAGAGAAGGGTATGGAGCACATCGGCAGGTGGGTCGGGCAGAGAGAAGGGTATGGAGCACATCGGCAGGTGGGTCGGGCAGAGAGAAGGGTATGGAGTACATCGGCAGCTGGGTCGGGCAGAGAGAAGGGTATGGAGCACATCGGCAGGTGGGTCGGGCAGAGAGAAGAGTATGGAGCACATCGGCAGCTGGGTTAGGCAGAGAGAAGGGTATGGAGCACATCGGCAGGTGGGTCGGACAGAGAGAAGGGTATGGAGCACATCGGCAGGTGGGTCGGGCAGAGAGAAGGGTATAGAGCACATCGGCAGGTGGGTCGGGCAGAGAGAAGGGTATGGAGCATATCGGCAGGTGGGTCGGGCAGAGAGAACTGGGGACGTCTTAGGCTGCTCCTATAGAACACGAGGGGGAGCCTCTCTAGCTCAGTTGGTAAGCAGGCTAAGCTGCAAATTAACAGGTCGTCGGTGCGAACCCTGGCAGCTGCGTCTGAGGCATGCCTCATCGAACCCTATGTTATTATCCCTGGACGTGTCTTCACCCAATTTGGCCTGCAATAAGTACACAGCATTGCCCACAATCGCCATGACATCCAATCTTAGGAGACATTTTATTTCCTTGAATAAAACAAGAATCTTGTTTTGGGGAGTTGCTGATTGCTTTGCGCCTATCTCTCCCGTAGAGCGTTGGCTCAGACGATGAAGGTACCGTGGAGCGAGTACTGGGACTTCCTGGATAGCTACCTGGACCTGTCGTCGGCCGAGGGTCTGGCCAAGTTAGAGGCCTACCTGGGAGACCAGGAGGCCGCCGCCCAGCGTGAGGCCGCCCTCACCAAGGACCTCCAGTTTGTTGAGGCCCACTTCGGCAGCCTCAGGCTCCATGACGGCCCGGAGAGCGGCCGGGGCCACTGGACCGGCGGCTCTCCGTGGGGTGGCCCGCGCCCGCGATCGGGGTCTGACGCCGCCACCCCTCCGCCGGAAAGGGAGGCCAGGGTCAATGTGTTCAGTCCTTCCTCGCCTGTCGACCTGAGGAACACCGTGCTTAAAATATATATGCCGTCCTCGCCCGGAGGGTCCTCTCCCCCCGCCTCCCCCGCCTCCCCCGCCCCATTATCCCCTGCGACCCCCGCCAGTCCTGCACCTCCAGCCGGCGTGACGTCACCAAACCGTGAACCGGGGGCGGGGGACAACGAATCCCTCAAGCGAGTCCTGTTGCCGGAGCTAACTGAGGACTCGAACCCCACCACCACCGCCACCACCATCGTTGTCACCGAGGAATCGGATCAAAGTGCAACTCAACTTATCGAAATAACGAACAATTCTTCATCTCCTGTCACGTCACCCGACTCATCGGCAGTGACGTCATCGGTTAGAGCTGATGGAGAAGGGGTCGCGGGTCGGCGTAGTAAAGAGGGTTCTCAGGAACGAGAGTCGATCCAGAAAGGCAGTCTGGCGCTGTCCAGACAGCCCAGCGACCGGAGCAACGCGTCCGACTCCAGCTTCCATACCGCCGAGGACGACCTAGACCTCGAGTACCAGGATGTGGATGATCTGGAGGCCCCCGCCGAGCAGTCGACGCCCACCGGAGTGTTCCTGCATGGGTAAGTGACGAGCGCCACCGTGTAATGTATACACAGCCAAGGAAAACTAGACGCCAAAAGGACTTGAGCATTGGGTTTTCTACACTGTGTTGTACTGTTGTGTTTATAATTGTGACTAATAATGAGTTGTGGCTATGGCATAGGACAGAAATGCAAGAGACGGATTTGTGCGTACTGAAACACAAATTAGACATGTCTAGATACCGATTTTAATATATGTAATAGTAAATAATAATATATGAATATAGCTTTATGGGTTCCCCTATGATTATGACGCATGATTATTTTTCGGCCGCAGTGTTCTGCTGTTAAAACGAGAACTCTGATCACCAGCTATAACTTGTAACTCAACTTATCTGTGTATCTTCTTTCGTGACTTGTGACGTCAGTGGGGAGCCGACGAAGGCGGACTTGGACGCCCTTCGCGCCCTGGATCTGGCGCACGTGTCTCCGGAGAAACATCCGCGGGTCGCGCAGTGGCTGGAACTCATCAAATCCTACTCCCCAGAGGTTAGATCAAGGTCAGTTGACACGTTATCAGTCGGGATAAGGTTGGTTCATTATCATTAACTTACCACTCGGGATAACGTTGGTTCGTTATCATTAACTTATCACTCGGAATAAAGTAGGTTCCTTGTCATTAACTTACCACTCAGGATAAGGTTGACTTATTATCATTAACTTACCACTCGGGATAACGTTGGTTCGTTATCATTAACTTACCACTCGGGATAAAGTAGGTTCCTTGTCATTAACTTACCACTCAGGATAAGGTTGACTTATTATCATTAACTTACCACTCGGGATAACGTTGGTTCGTTATCATTAACTTACCACTCGGGATAAAGTAGGTTCCTTGTCATTAACTTACCACTCAGGATAAGGTTGACTTATTATCATTAACTTACCACTCGGGATAACGTTGGTTCGTTATCATTAACTTACCACTCGGGATAAAGTAGGTTCCATGTCATTAACTTACCACTCAGGATAAGGTTGACTTATTATCATTAACTTACCACTCGGGATAACGTTGGTTCGTTATCATTAACTTACCACTCGGGATAAAGTTAGTTCATTATCATTAACTTTCCACTCGGGATAAAGTTAGTTCATTATCATGAACTTGCCACTCGGGATATGGTTGGTTCATTATCATTAACTTACCACTCGAGATAAAGTTGGTTCATTGTCAGTACTTACCACTCGAGATAAAGTAGGATCACTATCACAAACCTAGCATTCGCGATAAAATATTATGACAAATCTAGCGCTCAAAAGATGAATCTCGCTAGAAAACAAAAAACATGTCTCACCCGCTGTGATATCGCACACGTGTTGTAATATGTCTCACATCCTCTAACAGGTATCACGCACTGTAATCGGTCTCACATTCTCTAACAGGTATCACGCACTGTAACCGGTCTCACATCCTCTAACAGGTATCACGCACTGTAACCGGTCTCACATCCTCTAACAGATATCACGCACTGTAACCGGTCTCACATCCTCTAACAGGTATCACACACTGTAACCGGTCTCACATCCTCTAACAGGTATCACACACTGTAACCGGTCTCACATCCTCTAACAGGTATCACGCACTGTAACTGGTCTCACATCCTCTAACAGATATCACGCACTGTAACCGGTCTCACATCCTCTAACAGATATCACGCACTGTAATCGGTCTCACATCCTCTAACAGGTATCACGCACTGTAACTGGTCTCACATCCTCTAACAGGTATCACGCATTGTAACTGGTCTCACATCCTCTAACAGGTATCACGCACTGTAACCGGTCTCACATCCTCTAACAGGTATCATGCACTGTAACCGGTCTCACATCCTCTAACAGGTATCACGCACTGTAACTGGTCTCACATCCTCTAACAGGTATCACGCACTGTAACTGGTCTCGCATCCTCTAACAGATATCACGCACTGTAACCGGTCTCACATTCTCTAACAGGTATCACGCACTGTAACTGGTCTCACATCCTCTAACAGGTATCACGCACTGTAATCGGTCTCACATCCTCTAACAGGTATCACGCACTGTAACCGGTCTCACATCCTCTAACAGGTATCACGCACTGTAACTGGTCTCACATCCTCTAACAGGTATCACGCACTGTAACTGGTCTCACATCCTCTAACAGGTATCACGCACTGTAATCGGTCTCACATCCTCTAACAGGTATCACGCACTGTAACTGGTCTCACATCCTCTAACAGGTATCACGCACTGTAATCGGTCTCACATCCTCTAACAGGTATCACGCACTGTAACCGGTCTCACATTCTCTAACAGGTATCACGCACTGTAACCGGTCTCACATCCTCTAACAGGTATCACGCACTGTAATCGGTCTCACATCCTCTAACAGGTATCACGCACTGTAACTGGTCTCACATTCTCTAACAGGTATCACGCACTGTAACCGGTCTCACATCCTCTAACAGGTATCACGCACTGTAACCGGTCTCACATCCTCTAACAGGTATCACGCACTGTAACCGGTCTCACATCCTCTAACAGGTATCACGCACTGTAACCGGTCTCACATCCTCTAACAGGTATCACGCACTGTAATCGGTCTCACATCCTCTAACAGGTATCACGCACTGTAACCGGTCTCACATCCTCTAACAGGTATCACGCACTGTAACCGGTCTCACATCCTCTAACAGGTATCACGCACTGTAACTGGTCTCACATCCTCTAACAGGTATCACGCACTGTAACCGGTCTCACATCCTCTAACAGGTATCACGCACTGTAACCGGTCTCACATCCTCTAACAGGTATCACGCACTGTAATCGGTCTCACATTCTCTAACAGGTATCACGCACTGTAACCGGTCTCACATCCTCTAACAGGTATCACGCACTGTAACTGGTCTCACATCCTCTAACAGGTATCACGCACTGTAATCAGTCTCACATCCTCTAACAGGTATCACGCACTGTAACCGGTCTCACATCCTCTAACAGGTATCACGCACTGTAACCGGTCTCACATCCTCTAACAGGTATCACGCACTGTAACTGGTCTCACATCCTCTAACAGGTATCACGCACTGTAACCGGTCTCACATCCTCTAACAGGTATCACGCACTGTAACCGGTCTCACATCCTCTAACAGGTATCACGCACTGTAATCGGTCTCACATCCTCTAACAGGTATCTTGCACTGTAACCGGTCTCACATCCTCTAACAGGTATCACGCAGTGTAACTGGTCTCACATCCTCTAACAGGTATCACGCAGTGTAACCGGTCTCACATCCTCTAACAGGTATCACGCACTGTAACTGGTCTCACATCCTCTAACAGGTATCACGCACTGCAATCGGTCTCACATCCTCTAACAGGTATCACGCACTGTAACTGGTCTCACATCCTCTAACAGGTATCTCGCACTGTAACCGGTCTCACATTCTCTAACAGGTATCTCGCACTGTAACCGGTCTTGCATCCTCTAACATGTCTAACTTCCGTAACATGTCTAACTTCCGTAATGTGTCTAACTTCCGTAACGTGTCTAACTTGCGTAACATGTCTAACTTCCGTAACATATCTCTGATCCTATATCACTTCCGGTTGCACGTCTTACTGTCTGTCACATGTCGCTTACTGTAACATGTCTCACATTCTGTAACATGTCTCACTTCCTGTAACATTTCACGTCCTAAATCACACCATGTAACATGTATCTCTTCCGGTAGCAAATCTTCCTGTAACATGTATGGCTCTCGGTAACATCTTTCACTTCCTGTAACATATATCACATCCTATCTCGCATCCTGTAACATGTCTGTCACATACACACCAGTTATGTCGATATTATTGCAGGTGGACGAGTCCAAGACGCCGTCAGAGGGCGCTCCACTCCGAGCCCCGCCGTCCGCCCGTGGCGCTGTCCTCCAGCTGGATGAGTCCATCCTCCTCAGACCAGAGCAACGACAGCTTCTCGGAGTCTGACACCTCCTTCAACGGCATGTCCAACGTGCGGGCCAACCTCATGTCCAGCTTTATGTCTGAGAGATGACCACAGCTCTCTGAACGGCATGTCCAACGTGCGGGCCAACCTCATGTCCAGCTTTATGTCTGAGAGATGACCACAGCTCTCTGAACGGCATGTCCAACGTGCGGGCCAACCTCATGTCCAGCTTTATGTCTGAGAGATGACCACAGCTCTCTGAACGGCATGTCCAACGTGCGGGCCAACCTCATGTCCAGCTTTATGTCTGAGAGATGACCACAGCTCTCTGAACGGCATGTCCAACGTGCGGGCCAACCTCATGTCCAGCTTTATGTCTGAGAGATGACCACAGCTCTCTGAACGGCATGTCCAACGTGCGGGCCAACCTCATGTCCAGCTTTATGTCTGAGAGATGACCACAGCTCTCTGAACGACATGTCCAACGTGCGGGCCAACCTCATGTCCAGCTTTATGTCTGAGAGATGACCACAGCTCTCTGAATGGCATGTCCGACGTGCGGGCTTAGCTCATGTCCAGCTTTATGTCTGAGAGATGACCACAGCTCTCTGAACGGCATGTCCAACGTGCGGGCCAACCTCATGTCCAGCTTTATGTCTGAGAGATGACCACAGCTCTCTGAACGGCATGTTCAGCGTGCAGGCCAACCTCATGTCCAGCTTTATGTCTGAGAGATGACCACAGCTCTCTGAACGGCATGTCCGACGTGCGGGCCAACCTCATGTCCAGCTTTATGTCTGAGAGATGACCACAGCTCTCTGAATGGCATGTCCGACGTGCGGGCTTACCTCATGTCCAGCTTTATGTCTGAGAGATGACCACAGCTCTCTGAATGGCATGTCCGACGTGCGGGCCAACCTCATGTCCAGCTTTATGTCTGAGAGATGACCACAGCTCTCTGAACGGCATGTCCAACGTGCGGGCCAACCTCATGTCCAGCTTTATGTCTGAGAGATGACCACAGCTCCCTGAATGGCATGTCCCACGTGCGGGCCAACCTCATGTCCAGCTTTATGTCTGAGAGATGACCACAGCTCTCTGAACGGCATGTCCAACGTGCGGGCCAACCTCATGTCCAGCTTTATGTCTGAGAGATGACCACAGCTCTCTGAACGGCATGTCCAACGTGCGGGCCAACCTCATGTCCAGCTTTATGTCTGACAGATGACCACAGCTCTCTGAACGGCATGTCCAACGTGCAGGCCAACCTCATGTCCAGCTTTATGTCTGAGAGATGACCACAGCTCTCTGAACGGCATGTCCAACGTGTAGGCCAACCTCATGTCCAGCTTTATGTCTGAGAGATGACCACAGCTCTCTGAACGGCATGTTCAGCGTGCGGGCCTACCTCATGTCCAGCTTTATGTCTGAGAGATGACCACAGCTCTCTGAACGGCATGTCCAACGTGCGGGCCAACCTCATGTCCAGCTTTATGTCTGAGAGATGACCACAGCTCTCTGAACGGCATGTCCAACGTGCGGGCCAACCTTATGTCCAGCTTTATGTCTGAGAGATGACCACAGCTCTCTGAACGGCATGTCCAACGTGCGGGCCAACCTCATGTCCAGCTTTATGTCTGAGAGATGACCACAGCTCTCTGAACGGCATGTCCAACGTGCAGGCCAACCTCATGTCCAGCTTTATGTCTGAGAGATGACCACAGCTCTCTGAACGGCATGTTCAACGTGCGGGCCAACCTCATGTCCAGCTTTATGTCTGAGAGATGACCACAGCTCTCTGAACGGCATGTCCAACGTGCGGGCCAACCTCATGTCCAGCTTTATGTCTGAGAGATGACCACAGCTCTCTGAAGGGCATGTCCAACGTGCAGGCGAACCTCATGTCCAGCTTTATGTCTGAGAGATGACCACAGCTCTCTGAACGGCATGTCCAACGTGCAGGCCAACCTCGTGTCCAGCTTTATGTCTGAGAGATGACCACAGCTCTCTGAACGGCATGTCCAACGTGCAGGCCAACCTCATGTCCAGCTTTATGTCTGAGAGATGACCACAGCTCTCTGAACGGCATGTCCAACGTGCGGGCCAACCTCATGTCCAGCTTTATGTCTGAGAGATTACCACAGCTCTCTGAACGGCATGTTCAGCGTGCGGGCCAACCTCATGTCCAGCTTTATGTCTGAGAGATGACCACACCTCTTTGAACGGCATGTCCAACGTGCGGGCCAACCTCATGTCCAGCTTTATGTCTGAGAGATGACCACAGCTCTCTGAACGACATGTCCAACGTGCGGGCCAACCTCATGTCCAGCTTTATGTCTGAGAGATGACCACAGCTCTCTGAACGGCATGTCCAACGTGCGGGCCAACCTCATGTCCAGCTTTATGTCTGAGAGATGACCACAGCTCTCTGAACGACATGTCCAACGTGCGGGCCAACCTCATGTCCAGCTTTATGTCCGAGAGATGACCACAGCTCTCTGAACGGCATGTCCAACGTGCGGGCCAACCTCATGTCCAGCTTTATGTCTGAGAGATGACCACAGCTCTCTGAACGGCATGTCCAACGTGCGGGCCAACCTCATGTCCAGCTTTATGTCTGAGAGATGACCACAGCTCTCTGAACGGCATGTCCAACGTGCGGGCCAACCTCATGTCCAGCTTTATGTCTGAGAGATGACCACAGCTCTCTGAACGGCATGTCCAACGTGCGGGCCAACCTCATGTCCAGCTTTATGTCTGAGAGATGACCACAGCTCTCTGAACGGCATGTCCAACGTGCGGGCCAACCTCATGTCCAGCTTTATGTCTGAGAGATGACCACAGCTCTCTGAACGGCATGTCCAACGTGCGGGCCAACCTCATGTCCAGCTTTATGTCCGAGAGATGACCACAGCTCTCTGAACGACATGTCCAACGTGCGGGCCAACCTCATGTCCAGCTTTATGTCTGAGAGATGACCACAGCTCTCTGAACGGCATGTCCAACGTGCGGGCCAACCTCATGTCCAGCTTTATGTCCGAGAGATGACCACAGCCCTGTGAACGGCATGTCCAATGTGCGGGCTTACCTCATGTCCAGCTTTATGTCTGAGAGATGACCACAGCTCTCTGAACGGCATGTCCAGCGTGCGGGCCAACCTCATGTCCAGCTTTATGTCTGAGAGCTGACCACAGCTCTCTGAACGGCATGTCCAGCGTGCGGGCCAACCTCATGTCCAGCTTTATGTCTGAGAGATGACCACAGCTCTCTGAACGGGCCGGCCAACCCCACCCGCTTCTCGGAACTGTTTGATAAAATTTTCGATTAAATTAAATTGTCGACAAAATTAAATCTGGATCCATGCTGTCGCTGAGATGCCAGTGATCTACTGCTTGACATATTTATGTTACATCCTTTGCCATATTGTTATTGCATGCTAGAATTTTTGGAGGTGTTTTGATAATGTTCGTTTTGAAAATTTTGAAAAAAAAACTTTGAACTGAACGCAACATAACTAACTGTCTATTACAAGTGTCATATATGCTATAATCTACGGTTGTAATAGTAAGATTGCTTCGTGTCTGTCTGTTAATCTGATACTGTTGACTTTTCACTCTGTGGAGACTTACAAGACACATCGCCATCATTATGACACTGGCGGTCAAATGTAGCCATGGTGACCTTCAAACATAAGATACGATAGTGTCAAGACAAAGAAGCCGGCGAGCTGTGCGATCGTTTGTGATTATTCGGGTTATGTATCGTAATCCGTCCTTATGCAAGTTTTAAACAATTAAATATGCAAGTGATCTAGTGCCAGTAATTGATGTAATTATGACCATTAACTCGCCTGCATGCGCCAGGAATTCGACGTTTGGTGTAGCTTTAGTTGGGCTCTGGTATTGAAATAAAATAGTGTCGTGCGTCATATCCGAGCTGCTTGAATTCTTAATAACCTTGTATACATTTGTGCTCTTGTGCTTCACAGCGGTCTGATGTATTTGGGATGTTTTTGTACAGGGTTCCCGTTACTGGGTTAATATTCCTGTAATAGACAGGTTTACATGAGTGTCCCCGCAAACCCTGTCTCGCATGTCCTTGCCGGCGCCATTCTTACCATACTTGGCTCTCCCCAATGAGATGTCTGCCAGTGATATTAATATAAGCTTGGTGGGAAAAGTATCGTATGGGTTCAAAGCAAGCGAATATATAAAAAGTATCTTATGTATTCAAATAAGTATTACATTGTGACGTCGGGAGATGTAACGCAGGGGAATCAGTTGATAACAATTGCGGGAAAGTGTCCTTTCTTCCGTATATGTGTTTGTTCCAACATACGTCCTTCGAGACTTCCACTCATTTACAACTAGCAACTTAAACGGACTCCTTGTTTGAATAGATGTTCCCTGCCGGCATTGCATTTTGGTGCCTGTGTGACTATATTTCTGAAAATGTTTTATTCGATCTGCGCAAATGCGAAGTAGATGTATGTTGCGTCAGATAAATTACAAAGCGTACGACGATGGCAAAAATGATTTGCTTCTTGATTGCGTAACAAATTCACTTATCATTGAGAAATCCTTTGCGAGTGATTGCCTTTCTTGTGGAATACTTTGAGTGTAATTTGTTTGGTAGCAGTATTGGATAGTTGTTTTCCTTAGAATGAATGGATTTGTTTCACAAATCGGTGCTCACTTGTTTACGTGCTATGTGTTGCTCAACTTTTAGTTATGGATGCAAATAAAATGCTACCATTTGTTGACGATTTAATAGTTCTGTCTTGTGTACATTAGCCACGTGTTCTCATACCGGTGAGAATTCGCGGCATCGAAAACCATAAGTGTAAGTGCCCCGAAGAGCGGCCTTTAGGGTTTTGAAGAGAAAACAAAAATGTGGGGGTGGGACGCACGGCTCCAATTTGGGTGGTGGTTTTCAGAAAGACAAACGACTGGGTTGGTGGGGCGGGGGGTTGTAGACTCTGCGAAGTGTCGACCGGGACGGGGGGGAGGGGGGTCCACATTACCACAACCCCCTGGATTCGTCCGTGCTATGTCAGCCATACTGCCGAGTTTAGTTCCCGCGGTCCATACCATGTTTGTACAGTTAGTGCAGGCCAAGAGTCCTTCGAAAGGACACCCGGGATATCCCTGTTGACGCGGCGTAGCTCTGCTCACACGACATGGGATGTGTGTATTCTTAGTTGAGTTTGCGAAAGATGCATTATAACATTTGTAGTTCACATCGCGACAATGGGAAGGATCCGGGTGGAGCGGAGACATCTCGGGGAGTAACCCCTGCTACTTTTCGCCAAGAAAGGCACGACCCAGGATTTTTACCAGGCACAAACAAATTTACACCGATGGAACTTAACTTCGACATTTTTGACCATTTTGATTTGAATCATATTAATACCGAAAAATATGTCACATAGTAGGTATCTTGAGATCTTTAATTTCACATCATATCCATTGAGATAAAGGTTTTGCATGACATCCGCATAGTTATGAAAAGGTCTATTTGACAACTGTTTTTAAACCGACGGGATACAGCTAGGCCGCTTATTATCCACGAGCTTCCCATTTGGCGCGCCGCCCAAGCAGGCACTGAAACACATTTCATCAGATTTTTGGTATGCACATCCTATTTTGTGTAGACTTACCACTTTCCCCTACAGAAAAGTACAAATCTAGTTCGTCATGAACAGCCACCATGCAGACAGATGGAGATTGTTTAAAATTAATATAGGTTTGGGAGGTATCCGCGGAAATGTCCCCCCCACCCCCCCTTTTCACATCTAAAATATTTTTCATAAGGAATGTCGGCTCTCTCAGGGCTAACTGGGCGCCCAGGCACCCCCCACCCCCCTACACATACTAGATATATATATGAAAGTGCCCACCCCTCACTTCCCCGGGGTCAGTCCCCAATATTAATTTAACCGGCATTCCGGCGGCACTAAAGTCAAAGTCATAAATGCCGTAGACACACGTTTCGGCCCATATTTTCTGCGAATTTGCCTCGATCACTCCAAAAATCCCTGACGTGAAAAAGCAACACCAGACCATTTTAATGATACTAAACTTACGTTTGTACTGCGAGGTTATCCTTTTTTAAGACACAAAGAATATTTCTCCATGCTGACACTCCATTGGGAGCAGACACACTTTTACAACTAGACTAAATCACAGACAATGAAAGGCTCTATAGTTGCCATGGCATCCTCGTGGCTGGTATAAATATAGAGCATGTATTGTTCAAAGCACGTTCGGCGCCATGGCAACCATCATTTTATGACGCGTGTCTTAGTATTTTGGCGGCAGAGCGTTTTCTGCCAAACGGAGTGTCAGCATGGAGAAATATACTTTGTGTCATTAAAAAGGATAACATCGCAGTACAAACGTAAGTTTGGTATCATTAAAATGGTCTAGTGTTGCTTTCTCACGTCAGGGATTTTTAGAGTGATCGAGGCAAATTCGCAGAAAATATGGGCCGAAACGTGTGTCTACGGCATTTATGACTTTGACTTTAGGCTATACTCATCATTGATTAAACGCGAGAGTTCGGCAAAGCTACCTTTCCTCATTTACCTCGAATACTGTGTTTAATGCTTCATGACGCAAATCCTCCCTGAATAGTTCAATTAAACGAAGTTCAGAAGCACTGATATGCGATCAACGATTGTAAACACGGCCTGAGGTATAGGCGATTACGAGTCGATGAATTTATTCGAGCGTCGCGCTGTGTCAAGGGAAACGAGGTCGACACCGGGGTCACAGATTCCGTACCATCATGCTCCGCCTGCGTGACGCACTTGGCAACAAGCCAAGAAACAAGCAAAATCCCGCGTGAAACTCCAGTGGAAAGGTTGTGTTAAGTGTTCTGCATGTTTTGATCGATTTCACGCGGAAATACATCGCGGATTGCAACAACATTTCACACAGAGACTACTGAACGAGCCAGAAATCAAACCTGTTACTTGAAATTGTGTTTCTTCATAGATCCACGAAGCATGGAACCGAATTCCAAATCTCACGCAAGTGGAGCAAGCGAATGTTTTGGTCGGCGCGGACCAAAACAAAAATGGAGGATGATCACGTGCGCCTGTGTTTTGTTGTTGTGCCTGGGAGAGACCACGTGTGAAGCCGAAGCCGTGGTGCCGAAGGATGTCAGTGACTTGACCAGTGCTCTGTCCGTCAGTACAGCGGTCATTAACTACACTTACACTGATCCTGACACGCATACGCTGCACTCTGAAGGGGGTGAAATCGGTCGCTTTGGGCGTGTCAGTCCCCTGCACGTGGAGACTGGCCTGGTCGTCCATGTGGTCACAGATGATGGGGGTAATCACGGCTGCACCGCCCTGGTCAATGAACCCCCGGCTGGCCCATGGATTGCGCTGATACAGAGAGGGCACTGCAAGTTTCAGCAGAAGGTGATCAATGCCCTGCTACATAATGCCTCGGCTGTGGTGATCTATAATAATAAGGATGAAGATGGTCTGGTCACTATGGAACACTTTGGTAAGTGGAATTAGACATGTAATTTAATAATTTATGCCATATTTAAATAGTAAAACACTTACATTTGGTGTGTCATTCTCGCTTGGTTTAGATCGATCTATTCAGTATCTGTCAATTACTATTTACATGTAATTACAATATTGCAAAACCATATTTATTTTTAATTTCTTGTTTATATAAATTTAAATAAATGATTAATTTTATCTTATCATTATAAATAATCGGTCTAATAAACTCTAATCATTTAGTGCCATGCATAACTATATTAAATAATTTATAAGCTTACTTATATACCATGTATACAGTATACATGTTTAATTGACGCCTAACCAATAGTAATATTATTTTAGTTAATGATCTTTATTAGGAAATGATTTGCTATTAGAGATCTAGAAGTGTCCATGTGTATTTTTCTAAATTTTCAGTGTTGAATGTCAATTTGTCGCAATGTTATGTATTGTTTTTCAGCTAAGTTCAGTGTCATTTTTTCTAAAATCTGTGTCAATGTGTTGCTCTGTGCAGATCCTCGATCAGTGTCAGAATTTAGGTGTTTATGTAAATTTTTCAAATATCCCTGTATGTATGGCCTTTCGCCATTTACCCCTTCTCTTCTTATTCCATGACACCCCAGTATCTAAAGTCAAATTCATTAATGCCATTCACATTGTTATGGGCCAATATTTATGTAAAAAAAAAAAGTGGACTAACTAAAATTTTAACAAAAATATCAGATAAAAACAGTGTAAGCAGCATTGAAGAATTTGACTTTATATACATTCAGCCTTTTTTCAATTATTTATTGATATATCTAATATCTGCATGCATATTCTGTCATTTTGCAAGAAATGCAACTCTCAGGTAACCATCAAAACAAGTTCAATCTAGGAATATATCAATGGCATAATCCAATGACCCCTTATTTCCATGCGGATGTGATGGGATAGTATGCTATGGAATAAGATGTGAGCACTTCTGAGAAATAATGTATCAGGGCTCTACACTAACTCCTAACATTTACTTGTCCTATAGGATAAGTCCTTTTGATTTGTACACATTTCAGTTTTTGAAAAAAGAATGTACATGTATTAGCAGTAAATGGACAGGTCTTTTTAAACATTTCATTTCAATACATTTTTAATTTGCACTTAATTGTGCCAGTAATTTTGTATTGTGCAAATACTTTGCACCCTTAGGGTATTGGCCCATTTTGTACCTTCCTCATATTTCAACCAGTGGCCAAATATTATATCAACTAATTGAAACAGGTCTGATGTCCAAAGTATTGCTGCAATCCTCTGGGCCTGTGGAATGCAAGCTGATGCATGGCCCACATAGTATATTCTTCAGTTATGTAGACTATAATACTGTTCCATATAATAAAGGCCTATATACATGAATGAGCTGAATACAGAACACAGATGCAGAATCCTAATGGTTGCAACAGATAACATTATCTCCCAATTGAGTCATTGTCATGGCCTGTATTCTGCCAGGGCTGGCTTCTTTCATTGCATCAGTTGGTACCTGGTATTACGATAATTATAGCACCATCAAATTGAGATGATATAATAGATGGCATTATAGCTCACAATTACATTCCAATTACTTTCAATGCCTTTGTTCTTCTGCCGAAAGTCGTTTGATGTGCAACAAGCCAATGCTGCTAAACATGTCAGCACAAGCGAATTTAAATTAAAACTTCATCACTTATCGTAAAAAGAAGGTTCGTTTAAAAAAAAACGTTAAAAAATGGCCAAAAAATGTCCTACACTATTTTCGTGATAAAATTTGGCATTAGATAAGAGCATTGCGGGAGACCTGATGCCGTGTTTATCCCCGGCACGGTAAACCCTGCTCAGACGGCAGGTGGGTAGCATTGCGTAGTGGATTTCACAATGATGTCTTATTGCATTTTGCAAGTGGGACCATCTCAGGATTATAACCATCAGTTAAAATACCAAATGTTATCTCTGTGATAATAATAAGAAAACGCAAATAATTCAGTCCAATGTTAATTCAATTCAATATACAGTCATATAGGGACCGCGCTTTCGTTGCCATTAGCGGTAAGCTTACCATGGAAACCAAAGAGTCGCGCTTCCGTTGCCATTAGCAGTAAGCTTGCCATGGAAACCAAAGAGTCGCGCTTCCGTTGCCATTAGCACTAAGCTTACCATGGAAACCAAAGAGTCGCGCTTCCGTTGCGATAAGCAGTAATCTTACCATGGAAACCAAAGAGTCGCGCTTCCGTTGCCATTAGCAGTAAGCTTACCATGGAAACCAAAGAGTCCCTCTTCCGTTGCCATTAGCACTAAGCTTACCATGGAAACCAAGGAGTCGCGCTTCCGTTGCGATAAGCAGTAATCTTACCATGGAAACCAAAGAGTCGCGCTTCCGTTGCCATTAGCAGTAAGCTTACCATGGAAACCAAAGAGTCGCGCTTCCGTTGCCATTAGCAGTAAGCTTACCATGGAAACCAAAGAGTCGCGCTTCCGTTGCCATTAGCACTAAGCTTGCCATGGAAACCAAAGAGTCGCGCTTCCGTTGCCATTAGCAGTAAGCTTACCATGGAAACCAAAGAGTCGCGCTTCCGTTGCCATTAGCACTAAGCTTGCCATGGAAACCAAAGAGTCGCGCTTCCGTTGCCATTAGCAGTAAGCTTGTCATGGAAACCAAAGAGTCGCGCTTTCGTTGCCATTAGCAGTAAGCTCACCATGGAAACCAAAGAGTCGCGCTTCCGTTGCCATTAGCAGTAAGCTTGCCATGGAAACCAAAGAGTCGCGCTTTCGTTGCCATTAGCAGTAAGCTCACCATGGAAACCAAAGAGTCGCGCTTCCGTTGCCATTAGCAGTAAGCTTGCCATGGAAACCAAAGAGTCGCGCTTTCGTTGCCATTAGCAGTAAGCTTACCATGGAAACCAAAGAGTCCCCCTTCCGTTGCCATTAGCAGTAAGCGTACCATGGAAACCAAAGAGTCGCGCTTCCGTTGCCATTAGCAGTAAGCTTACCATGGAAACCAAAGAGTAGCGCTTCCGTTGCCATTAGCAGTAAGCTTACCATGGAAACCAAAGAGTCGCGCTTCGGTTGCCATTAGCAGTAAGCTTGCCATGGGAACCAAAGAGTCGCGCTTTCGTTGCCATTAGCAGTAAGCGTACCATGGAAACCAAAAAGTCGCTCTTCCGTTGCCATTAGCAGTAAGCTTGCCATGGAAACCAAAGAGTCGCGCTTCCGTTGCCATTAGCAGTAAGCTTGCCATGGAAACCAAAGAGTCGCGCTTTCGTTGCCATTAGCAGTAAGCTTGCCATGGAAATCAAAGAGTCGCGCTTTCGTTGCCATTAGCAGTAAGCGTACCATGGAAACCAAAGAGTCGCTCTTCCGTTGCCATTAGCAGTAAGCTTGCCATGGAAACCAAAGAGTCGCGCTTCCGTTGCCATTAGCAGTAAGCTCACTATGGAAACCAAAGAGTCGCGCTTTCGTTGCCATTAGCAGTAAGCGTACCATGGAAACCAAAGAGTCGCGCTTCCGTTGCCATTAGCAGTAAGCTTGCCATGGGAACCAAAGAGTCGCGCTTCCGTTGCCATTAGCATTAAGCGTACCATGGAAACCAAAGAGTCGCTTTTCCGTTGCCATTAGCAGTAAGCGTACCATGGAAACCAAAGAGTCGCTCTTCCGTTGCCATTAGCAGTAAGCTTGCCATGGAAACCAAAGAGTCGCGCTTCCGTTGCCATTAGCAGTAAGCTTACCATGGAAACCAAAGTCTAGCGCTTCCGTTGCCATTAGCAGTAAGCTTACCATGGAAACCAAAGAGTCGCGCTTCCGTTGCCATTAGCAGTAAGCTCACCATGGAAACCAAAGAGTCGCGCTTCCGTTGCCATTACCACTAAGCTTACCATGGAAACCAAAGAGTCGCGCTTCCGTTGCCATTCGCAGTAAGCATACCATGGAAACCAAAGAGTCACGCTTTCGTTGCCATTAGCAGTAAGCTCACCATGGAAACCAAAGAGTCGCGCTTCCGTTGCCATTAACAGTAAGCTTACCATGGAAGCTAAAGAGTCGCGCTTCCGTTGCCATTAGCAGTAAGCTTGCCATGGAAACCAAAGAGTCGCGCTTTCGTTGCCATTAGCAGTAAGCTTGCCATGGAAATCAAAGAGTCGCGCTTTCGTTGCCATTAGCAGTAAGCGTACCATGGAAACCAAAGAGTCGCTCTTCCGTTGCCATTAGCAGTAAGCTTACCATGGAAACCAAAGAGTCGCGCTTCCGTTGCCATTAGCAGTAAGCTCACTATGGAAACCAAAGAGTCGCGCTTTCGTTGCCATTAGCAGTAAGCGTACCATGGAAACCAAAGAGTCGCGCTTCCGTTGCCATTAGCAGTAAGCTTGCCATGGGAACCAAAGAGTCGCGCTTCCGTTGCCATTAGCATTAAGCGTACCATGGAAACCAAAGAGTCGCTTTTCCGTTGCCATTAGCAGTAAGCGTACCATGGAAACCAAAGAGTCGCTCTTCCGTTGCCATTAGCAGTAAGCTTGCCATGGAAACCAAAGAGTCGCGCTTCCGTTGCCATTAGCAGTAAGCTTACCATGGAAACCAAAGTCTAGCGCTTCCGTTGCCATTAGCAGTAAGCTTACCATGGAAACCAAAGAGTCGCGCTTCCGTTGCCATTAGCAGTAAGCTCACCATGGAAACCAAAGAGTCGCGCTTCCGTTGCCATTACCACTAAGCTTACCATGGAAACCAAAGAGTCGCGCTTCCGTTGCCATTCGCAGTAAGCATACCATGGAAACCAAAGAGTCACGCTTTCGTTGCCATTAGCAGTAAGCTCACCATGGAAACCAAAGAGTCGCGCTTCCGTTGCCATTAACAGTAAGCTTACCATGGAAGCTAAAGAGTCACGCTTTCGTTGCCATTAGCAGTAATCTTACCATGGAAACCAAAGAGTCGCGCTTTCGTTGCCATTAGCAGTAATCTTACCATGGAAACCAAAGAGTCGCGCTTTCGTTGCCATTAGCAGTAATCTTACCATGGAAACCAAAGAGTAGCGCTTCCGTTGCCATTAGCAGTAAGCTTACCATGGAAACCAAAGAGTCACGCTTTCGTTGCCATTAGCAGTAAGCTTACCATGGAAACCAAAGAGTCGCGCTTCCGTTGCCATTCGCAGTAAGCTTACCATGGAAACCAAAGAGTCACGCTTTCGTTGCCATTAGCAGTAAGCTCACCATGGAAACCAAAGAGTCGCGCTTTCGTTGCCATTAGCAGTAATCTTACCATGGAAACCAAAGAGTAGCGCTTCCGTTGCCATTAGCAGTAAGCTTACCATGGAAACCAAAGAGTCGCGCTTCCGTTGCCATTAGCAGTAATCTTACCATGGAAACCAAAGAGTCACGCTTTCGTTGCCATTAGCAGTAAGCTCATCATGGAAACCAAAGAGTCGCGCTTCCGTTGCCATTAACAGTAAGCTTACCATGGAAGCTAAAGAGTCACGCTTTCGTTGCCATTAGCAGTAATCTTACCATGGAAACCAAAGAGTCGCGCTTCCGTTGCCATTACCACTAAGCTTACCATGGAAACCAAAGAGTAGCGCTTCCGTTGCCATTAGCAGTAAGCTTACCATGGAAACTAAAGAGTCACGCTTTCGTTGCCATTAGCAGTAATCTTACCATGGAAACCAAAGAGTAGCGCTTCCGTTGCCATTAACAGTAAGCTTGCCATGGAAACCAAAAAGTCGCGCTTCCGTTGCCATTAGCAGTAAGCTTACCATGGAAACTAAAGAGTCACGCTTTCGTTGCCATTAGCAGTAATCTTACCATGGAAACCAAAGAGTAGCGCTTCCGTTGCCATTAACAGTAAGCTTGCCATGGAAACCAAAAAGTCGCGCTTCCGTTGCCATTAGCAGTAAGCTTACCATGGAAACTAAAGAGTCACGCTTTCGTTGCCATTAGCAGTAATCTTACCATGGAAACCAAAGAGTCGCGCTTCCGTTGCCATTAGCAGTAAGCTCACCATGGAAACCAAAGAGTCGCGCTTCCGTTGCCATTACCACTAAGCTTACCATGGAAACCAAAGAGTAGCGCTTCCGTTGCCATTAGCAGTAAGCTTACCATGGAAGCTAAAGAGTCACGCTTTCGTTGCCATTAGCAGTAATCTTACCATGGAAACCAAAGAGTCACGCTTTCGTTGCCATTAGCAGTAAGCTTACCATGGAAACCAAAGAGTCGCGCTTCCGTTGCCATTAACAGTAAGCTTGCCATGGAAACCAAAGAGTCGCGCTTCCGTTGCCATTAACAGTAAGCTTACCATGGAAACCAAAGAGTAGCGCTTCCGTTGCCATTAGCAGTAAGCTTACCATGGAAGCTAAAGAGTCACGCTTTCGTTGCCATTAGCAGTAATCTTACCATGGAAACCAAAGAGTCACGCTTTCGTTGCCATTAGCAGTAAGCTTACCATGGAAACCAAAAAGTCGCGCTTCCGTTGCCATTAACAGTAAGCTTGCCATGGAAACCAAAGAGTCGCGCTTCCGTTGCCATTAGCATTAAGCTTACCATGGAAACCAAAGAGTCGCGCTTTCGTTGCCATTAGCAGTAAGCGTACCATGGAAACCAAAGAGTCGCGCTTCCGTTGCCATTAACACTAGGCTTGCCATGGAAACCAAAGAGTCGCGCTTCCGTTGCCATTACCACTAAGCTTACCATGGAAACCAAAGAGTCGCGCTTCCGTTGCCATTAGCAGTAAGCTTACCATGGAAACCAAAGAGTCGCGCTTCCGTTGCCATTAGCAGTAAGCTTACCATGGAAGCTAAAGAGTCGCGCTTTCGTTGCCATTAACAGTAAGCTTGCCATGGAAACCAAAGAGTCGCGCTTCCGTTGCCATTAGCATTAAGCTTACCATGGAAACCAAAGAGTCGCGCTTTCGTTGCCATTAGCAGTAAGCGTACCATGGAAACCAAAGAGTCGCGCTTCCGTTGCCATTAGCAGTAAGCTTACCATGGAAGCTAAAGAGTCGCGCTTCCGTTGCCATTAACAGTAAGCTTGCCATGGAAACCAAAGAGTCGCGCTTCCGTTGCCATTAGCATTAAGCTTACCATGGAAACCAAAGAGTCGCGCTTTCGTTGCCATTAGCAGTAAGCGTACCATGGAAACCAAAGAGTCGCGCTTCCGTTGCCATTAACACTAGGCTTGCCATGGAAACCAAAGAGTCGCGCTTCCGTTGCCATTACCACTAAGCTTACCATGGAAACCAAAGAGTCGCGCTTCCGTTGCCATTAGCAGTAAGCTTACCATGGAAACCAAAGAGTCGCGCTTCCGTTGCCATCAGCATTAAGCTTACCATGGAAACCCAAGAGTCGCGCTTCCGTCGACGCAGACAGTCCGAGACCTCTCAGCAACTTCTCGTCTCGGTCGGTTTGTAAGCCATTGAATTTCTGATTGAGCGCTAGCTACACAAGAAATGTTGCCGACTTGAAAACTGCTTTCGTCGACACATTTCGTATATTAATGATTTGGTTTACAGTATTGTAAATTTGATATAATATTAATCAAGAAAAAGTCACTAACTCAGTAAATAGGACAGGCAACTTTGCCGGTAAACTGTAGGAGTGTGGGCAAGTACGTATACACGTCGAGATCGCATAGTGCGGGTGGACCATTATGTATCCACAATACCAACTTCCCGGCAAGCATAATCTGTTTATGTAAATCAATCTGCCTCAGGACATATCCTTCCGCTAGCTGCTTAGGTCCCTCCTTGGCCTAGCAGATAGCGCGTCTTGCTATTGTCGGGTGTGCGTTGCTAGGACGACCCGAGCGGCGTGGTTCGAACCCCGCATGTGCCAACTGTCTGTTTGTTCAGGATACAGATCCCATTTCTTTATTCGCTTTATTCGCTTTATTCGCTAAGAGTAGAGCTGCCCGACGTCTTACTTAAACCCACGCAGCCCACAACATTGTGGTGTTTTGATCGACACAGGCTTTTATTAGGGATTTAATATAGACACATGCATACCGAGGAAGGCGCCCGCCAGCATCAGCTATACACTCCAGGTATAAATCTAAAGACGGCGGGGTGCGGAATGTGCCGTGTTGGCTTCGTTCAGAGTTACTGTCGAGTGAGTTGTGCCGTTTTCCGTAATTTATTACCCGGTTTATGAAGAATCAGCCCATATGTGATTTTTCTTGGCATTTGTCTTGACATTGAACCCAAGCGCTTGAAGAGTTGGTAATTAACGAGGGCGTCTGCCTCTGCATGTGCACCGACCTTCGCGGCTCAAGGTCGAAGCGACCGTGCCTGCCGACGTCGGTCCGGTTTTTTTTGGCGCCTTTTTAATATCACCGATGACGTCACACTTGGGTTAGGGTAAGCTGTTTTTTTCGGCTGCCTGAGTGGCGTCGAGTCGGTGTAAAAGCTTCATAAATCATCTAGAATGACACGAAACGACGCGTCCTTTCGTGCTCAGCATTACACGACGGTTGCACTTATGACCCCAGGCCTATATAGTAGTAACAAACAAAACAGAAAACAAACAAAATCAGTATTTGCATTGTTTAGGTTACGATAAATAAACTTAACTACTTATGTACATTGTCTATATTCTTTCTTTTTTTTATATCGGGTATAGTTAATTTTAAGTATTAATTCTAATACGTTTACCTACTTTTTTTTTTTTTTTTTTCTACGTTTAACTAATCCGTTTGTAGTGACACCTTTGCTCAGGTTTATTACATAAATGGAAGAGAAATTGTTCGGGAATTTCTTTTTTCTATGATCAAACATAATATGTTTAAGGTAACTAGTCTATATTGACAATGAACTAGAATACATGTTAAGGTATAAAACTTATGGTATAAACTTAAGGTATAACTTATATTCTTATATTCATTGACTTTTGGCTTGAAAAATTCAAAGTGACTATCGCTTTAGCTTGCCTTTTCGTGTTTGTCTCTTACTCACCAAAATAAAGATCGTTAGTTTTCATAAAGCCAAAAGTATATTGTGGTGTTCAAAAATGGGACAAGAGGCGCTGACTGAAGGGTCGGTGTACAGGGCTGTCTGGGCTAGTTCTCAGGGTGCATGTGCAACATTCGCCCGGCGATTTTTCGGCTGTCCGAAACTGTTGTGTTCCTAGCTCTCGGCCAGAGCGCCCCGTCAGAAGCACACTCTCTCCTCGTTGTTATTCGCTGCGACTGAGCTGACATCTCACGGAGTTTATGATCGCCAACTTGACGGGGAGGGACGAGGGGGCAGGGCAGAACCAGCGAAACGCTATTCAGACGAGAGAAAAATACCTTTCTGTCGACTTGCTGATTGCAGATAAGGCGGATGTAGACAGCTGTGTGTTGCGACGTAGGCGTTAAGTCTGCCAACCTAAATTTACAGAATAGAGATTGGTAACTCTGTCCGTTATCGGCGTCAATTAAACCGTAGGGTGCTCCGTATTGTGGAAGCTTTTCATACAGTTCTTTCTTAATCCGCCCCCCCCCCCCCCCATTGTTGGAAATAGTTCTATGTCCCAGTTGTGTACACTGCGCAAAGGTGGTCTTTAAAAACACCCATCCATTCATCTCTTTGAATATTTGAGTGAGACCTGTTTCTGAAAATGGATATATCTGGCTTCTTAATCTAGTCCATGCGTCTTATGTGTTGAACGTTGTTCTTTATTAATTGAGACCAGCGGCTTCCTTCCCGGAATTAATCAGCGCGAGCCCAGACTTTTAATTTCCTGTCTGTTTTTTTTTGTTTCTCAGTAAATTGTTTATACTCCCGCTCAGCGCATCTCTGTTAAGCTTTTTGCGATCAGAATTGCATTGACAGAAAGAAAGGCGATCGAGGCTTATATCATGTCGCATCATCCTGTCCGAGGGGGTCGTTTCATTGCATTAGTTTGGTGTTCTGTGATTTTGGCTGCGTATTGGCGTGTTTTGGCTGCGTATTGGCGTGTTTGGGCTGCGTATTGGCGTGTTTTGGCTGCGTATTGGCGTGTTTGGGCTGCGTATTGGCGTGTTTTGGCTGCGTATTGGCGTGTTTTGGCTGCGTATTGGCGTGTTTTGGCTGCGTATTGGCGTGTTTTGGCTGCGTATTAGCGTGTTTTGGCTGCGTATTGGCGTGTTTTGGCTGCGTATTGGCGTGTTTTGGCTGCGTATTGGCGTGTTTTGGCTGCGTATTAGCGTGTTTTGGCTGCGTATTGGCGTGTTTTTACTTGAGGTTTTGCGTAAGACAGATTAACCAATACGAAGGTAGCGCGTTCCCAAATATGACTTCCCCCACTGGCCAATGAACGAGGAGTTTCTTCCGCTTAACTTGGGCGCCACCGTCTGTGGACGACAGCTAGGTAGCAGGCCAGATACTGCAGCACAACCGAGATGTTCAACAAAAGTCCACTGTGTCTGGAGTCGTTTTATCCCTTTATCTCCCTTTATCTTGAACGTTAACGCCTCCAATTTCTACTGATTAATTAATATAGCAAATGCATATTCATGACCAAATATATTTACGTTGTACCTGCAGGTTTAATCGACCCGAGTAATTTTAACTTACCCAGTAGATCTAGCGCCCCGCCCCGCCCCGTCCCCGGTCATGCTCCAGGATTTAGCTTTTCAGTAGGGTTGGATCAGGCGTGGAACAAGGTTGGGGTGTGCTCAGACCTAACCCTTCCCTTCCACCCCCCCCCCCTCCCCCCGCCTCCCTCACCCCTGAACGTATCCCAACCCCACCCTAATTGCCGCCTTGGGTCTCACCGCTATCACTGACAGCAGCAGCCTGAGCTCCCACAGACGATGGATTTTGAGCGGAACATACGCTGCTAATGCGATAAGCTCCATCTTGATTAACATGAACTCTCTGTCACCGCCGTGAGAGCTGGCGGATTCCATACGGTGCCGTTTGCCCGTATGGCCAGCTCCGATTTCCTGATGGGCTCCCTCTGCTAATTTGGTACCCCGAAGTCGACTTCGGGGGAACTCGGCATAAAACATCACAACAGGTTTAGTCTGACGTGCGAGCCCTGTCTCCGCACCTATGTGCTGGGAGGGTTGGGGCGGAGGCGACTCGCGGAATATTTCTCCTGGCTGCGCTGCGTGTCTCTTCGCGAGCCGAGGGGCCGGCTCGGTGATGCGGCTGCCAGTGCTTGTGTGGGCGTTGATGATCTATGGGCGAGGCGGGGAGGGGGTGGGTGGGGTATGCTGGTGGCCGCGCCTGAGAAATGCCGATTGCTGGCAGCGAGCCAGACCAAACAAAAACACAAACAGCGCTCGGTGGAAAGTGCGCGTGTACCCGCGCAGTGAGTACTTTTCCACTCCCACGTCGCCTCGTTTCGGGATTCAGTGGAGTAGGTGGGGTGGGGCGGATATTACCCGGCCAATTGGTAGGTGTTTTAAGCCACCTTTGAGCGAATTTATTGGTTCCAGCCACCTGGTCATATCGACAAAAAGGTTCCAGCCACGTGGTCATGTCAACAAAGAGGTTCCAGCCACGTGGTCATGTCAACAAAGAGGTTCCAGCCACGTGGTCATGTCAACAAAAAGGTTCCAGCCACCTGGTCTCGTGAACAAATAGGTTCCAGCCACGTGGTCATGTCAACAAAAAGGTTCCAGCCACGTGGTCATGTCAACAAAGAGGTTTCAGCCACGTGGTCACGTAAACAAAGAGGTTCCAGCCACCTGGTCTCGTGAACAAATAGGTTCCAGCCACGTGGTCATGTCAACAAAAAGGTTCCAGCCACGTGGTCATGTCAACAAAAAGGTTCCAGCCACGTGGTCATGTCAACAAAAAGGTTCCAGCCACCTGGTCTCGTGAACAAATAGGTTCCAGCCACGTGGTCATGTCAACAAAAAGGTTCCAGCCACGTGGTCATGTCAACAAAGAGGTTTCAGCCACGTGGTCACGTAAACAAAGAGGTTCCAGCCACCTGGTCTCGTGAACAAATAGGTTCCAGCCACGTGGTCATGTCAACAAAAAGGTTCCAGCCACGTGGTCATGTCAACAAAGAGGTTTCAGCCACGTGGTCATGTCAACAAAGAGGTTTCAGCCACGTGGTCATGTCACCCGTAACTAATTAGTGGCTCGTTGATCGTAATTATTTTTTCTTGTGAGTTCACGCGAGTTTATACTGGAAGAGACGAAATGCTATTATTGTTGCTGTTGTTGACATATCAACGGATGGCTGGCTGGCTGGCGGCAATGAGTGGTCACAGAGCAAGAGTTGTCTCTACTCAGTCTACCGCAATATGCCGAGTCACCGAAGCACGCGAGTTGGGGCCCAAAACGTCCGACTGCCCAAAACGTCCTACATACTAAGAAGAAACTAACAGTTACATTTGACGTTGCGATCCTACACAATCTGCCGATATGATACACTCGTTTTGTAGCTCTTATGGTTATTGATATATGAATAAAGGGGGGGGGGCGGACGTGTGAGCTTCAGTATGGGAACGGTGCGTAACAATTAAATTAAGGCACGGAAAAAGCGTTAGCCGTAGACCTACTTTACAGCCTTGGCCTCTTTGCTCGTTATGGGACTTAAATTGTCACACCCTCCGGACCTAGATCTACCCATTAAAACAATATTTATTGCGAGATTAGGAGGGTATGGAACATATCTGGGGACATATTTATTCTTTGATGGTCGTGTTGTGCTTGGACAAGAATCGGCGTCTAACTGTGAATTATGTCATAGGTGTGAAAGTCCTGATCCTGGCCCGTTTTGGGCAGTCGGACGTTTTGGGTTCTCACACACGCGAACGACCTGATCGAGACACGCACTTTGCTCGGACGATCGTGTCACGAAGGAGACCGACTAAAAAGGCTAAAAGTTACATTTTATATCTCCACTCGAGTCAGCAGTTCTACTTCACCAACTTTGACTTCTGACACCAGCGGCTCTTTATGGCAACGGGTAGACGACAGTGGGGGCCGGGTGGGGTGGGGATCCCGGGTGGCGGTGGTCCATGGTACATGTTTCCCAGCCTCCGGGTCGGGGTACAAACAAAGCCAGCCGTAATCTGCCTGCATTATGTGGGGCTGTACTTAATAATACATTGTATATCTTATGTGATGGTGGAACTGCGTCACCAAGTCCTCCTCCTCCATTGGGGACACTGGTACTGGCACATAACTGGGTGCAAGGTCACTTCCTGGGTCCCCCCCCCCGCCCTGCCTACCATCCACCATTCCCTCATTCCCCCACCGCTCCACCCACGTGGATATAGTGTGATGTTTACGGAGCACGTGGGTCCTATATCATGGAATATGCCCTTGACTCGTCCTTGCCCTTGGCGTGGTGACTGTTTACTATTTGCATGGTACGCAAACCTACGCATACAACATTTTTCCTCGCATGAAGTATTCCATGTATACTGTTTATCCCAACTGTGTATGTTCTTTTTGTTCGTCATACCATATCTGTCGTTTTTTTGACGTCTTACCATATCTGTCTTTATACGTCAAGATAAAAGTGGTAGCTATGTCTGAATTTTGATTGCGCAATTACCCTTTAACAATTCTTATCTGGACGTTTTTTTTTCCATCCCTTTAAAGTGACTAAATGCTGGGCAAGTTTTCTTACTCATTTGACAGTAAATGAATTAACTTGTTATATGCTCCCACGCACCATACCCTTTCAGTACATCTCACCCCCCCACCCCCATACCCGACACCACCCCACCCCTCACATCCACTTGCGTCTCGCGTGGCCTCTCGCTTGATCCAGATTCCTAACGAGAAAAAAAAACAATGGATCTATGCCACTTTCGGGACGCTGTTCACTGCTGTGACTGCGACCGCTTCGAGTTCGTCGTCGTAACTCTATAGACACATCAACAAATGTACAAGTGCTGATGTATGACGTCATAGGTTCAGGCCACGTGGGGGGGGGGGGGGGGGCTAATGGCACATCGTGATACATGCACAGAGATCGTGCCGCACAGCAATATGTTGTCCATGTGTTTATGTAGGCCTCTGGCTCAGTAACAACACCCCATGACCCGTCACTCTCCTTGAAACGAGACAACCGTTGGATGTACTCTCTTGTTGCTGCCGCCCATAGGTTGTCAACGTGGAGAAAGATTGATGACAAGATTCCCATGTTATCACGTGTCTAGCCTTGTTTACGGCAACTCCTGCATTAACATATCAAGGGGGTAACATTGATTTGCGGGGAACGCTCATGAATATAACACCTGCTAAACTCAAGTTTAAATAATTTAACATTTACCTTTAACCTTACGTGTGGCAAGACAATTATCTTTGCAAGTTTGCTGCATGATTAAAGGATAAAAGGATAGTATAACTGCAGTCGACTTATCAGACGATCATTTAGCCATATTTCACAATGCATTCATTAGCAGGAATGAAACCATTCCACCATGAATACAACGATCCCAAAGCCAGGCACCTCCTTCAAGCCCCCCCCCCCATGTCTACACCCATGTCTCCACCCATGTCTTCACCCATGTCCCCACCCATGTCCCCACCCATGTCTCCACCCATGTCTCCACCCATGTCCCCACCCATGTGCCATGTCTCCACCCATGTCTCCACCCATGTCCCCACCCATGAATCCACCCATGTCTCAACCCATGGCTCCACCCTTGTCCCCCCCCCTTGTCTCCACCCATGTCTCCACCACCCATGTCTCCACCCATGTCTCCACCACCCATGTCTCCACCCATGTATCCACCCATGTCTCCACCCATGTCCCCACCCATGGCTCCACCCATGTCTCCACCCATGTCTCCACCCATGTCTCAACCCATGTCTCCACCCATGTCTCAACCCATGTCTCCACCCATGTCTCCACCCATGTCCCCACCCATGTGCCATGTCTCCACCCATGTCTCCACCCATGTCCCCACCCATGTCTCCACCCATGGCTCCACCCTTGCCCCCCCCCCTTGTCTCCACCCATGTCTCCACCACCCATGTCTCCACCCATGTCTCCACCACCCATGTCTCCACCCATGTCTCCACCCATGTCTCCACCCATGTCCCCACCCATGTCTCCACCCATGTCCCCACCCATGTCTCCACCCATGTCTCCACCCATGTCCCCACCCATGTCTCCACCCATGTCCCCACCCATGTCTCCACCCATGTCCCCACCCATGTCTCCACCCATGTCTCCACCCATGTCTCCACCCATGTCCCCACCCATGTCTCCACCCATGTCCCCACCCATGGCTCCACCCATGTCTCCACCCATGTCTCCACCCATGTCTCAACCCATGTCTCCACCCATGTCTCAACCCATGTCTCCACCCATGTCTCCACCCATGTCCCCACCCATGTGCCATGTCTCCACCCATGTCTCCACCCATGTCCCCACCCATGTCTCCACCCATGGCTCCACCCTTGCCCCCCCCCCCCTTGTCTCCACCCATGTCTCCACCACCCATGTCTCCACCCATGTCTCCACCACCCATGTCTCCACCCATGTCTCCACCCATGTCTCCACCCATGTCCCCACCCATGTCTCCACCCATGTCCCCACCCATGTCTCCACCCATGTCCCCACCCATGGCTCCACCCATGTCTCCACCCATGTCCCCACCCATGTCTCCACCCATGTCCCCACCCATGTCTCCACCCATGTCCCCACCCATGTCTCCACCCATGTCTCCACCCATGTCCCCACCCATGTCTCCACCCATGTCCCCACCCATGTCTCCACCCATGTCTCCACCCATGTCCCCATCCATGCCTCCACCCATGTCCCCACCCATGTCCCCACCCATGTCCCCACCCATGTCTCAACCCATGTCTCCGCCCATGTCTCCGCCCATGTCTCCACCCTTGCCCCCCCCCCCCCTTGTCTCCACCTATGTCTCCACCCATGTCGGCCCATGGTTTGTGTTCTTCAGCGAATGAGCCGACCCACTAACCTGATCCAGAACCGACTCTTGTTGGTTTACCTCAAGGGCTCTAGATAACGAATAGATCCAGTTTTATTCCGGGTGTGTTATTCTGCTTGGGTGTGTGACATTTGGTGAGAATGCATGGCACTCGTGGTCTGCAATGCATTGTGGGACTTCAAAGTGAACGGGAAGGAAACTGGTGGGTTCCAGACACAGTTTCCATGTGACTCTTTGAGACGAGTGCTGGGGCGGCGGGGGGGGGCCCTTGGAACATATGGCCTACACGCCCTGGAGCCGTATGTGCAGTCACTCCGCCACTCCCTGCCACTCCGCCACTCCCTGCCACTCCGCCACTCCCTGCCACTCCGCCACTCCCTGCCACTCCGCCACACCCTGCCACACTCCGCCACTCCCTGCCACACTCCGCCACTCCCTGCCACACTCCGCCACTCCCTGCCACTCCGCCACTCCCTGCCACTCCGCCACTCCCTGCCACACTCCGCCACTCCCTGCCACACTCCGCCACTCCCTGCCACTCCGCCACTCCCTGCCACTCCGCCACTCCCTGCCACTCCGCCACTCCGCCACACTCCGCCACTCCCTGCCACTCCGCCACACCCTGCCACACTCCGCCACTCCCTGCCACACTCCGCCACTCCCTGCCACTCCGCCACTCCCTGCCACTCCGCCACTCCCTGCCACACTCCGCCACTCCCTGCCACTCCGCCACACCCTGCCACTCCGCCACACCCTGCCACTCCGCCACTCCCTGCCACTCCGCCACACCCTGCCACACTCCGCCACTCCCTGCCACACTCCGCCACTCCCTGCCACTCCGCCACTCCCTGCCACTCCGCCACACCCTGCCACACTCCGCCACTCCCTGCCACACTCCGCCACTCCCTGCCACTCCGCCACTCCCTGCCACTCCGCCACTCCCTGCCACTCCGCCACTCCGCCACACTCCGCCACTCCCTGCCACTCCGCCACACCCTGCCACACTCCGCCACTCCCTGCCACACTCCGCCACTCCCTGCCACTCCGCCACTCCCTGCCACTCCGCCACTCCCTGCCACACTCCGCCACTCCCTGCCACTCCGCCACACCCTGCCACTCCGCCACTCCCTGCCACTCCGCCACTCCCTGCCACTCCGCCACACCCTGCCACACTCCGCCACTCCCTGCCACTCCGCCACACCCTGCCACTCCGCCACTCCCTGCCACTCCGCCACTCCCTGCCACTCCGCCACTCCCTGCCACTCCGCCACTCCCTGTCACTCCGCCACTCCTTGCCACTCCGCCACACTCCGCCACTCCCTGCCACTCCGCCACTCCCTGCCACTCCGCCACTCCCTGCCACTCCGCCACTCCGCCACACTCCGCCACTCCCTGCCACTCCGCCACACCCTGCCACACTCCGCCACTCCCTGCCACACTCCGCCACTCCCTGCCACTCCGCCACTCCCTGCCACTCCGCCACTCCCTGCCACACTCCGCCACTCCCTGCCACTCCGCCACACCCTGCCACTCCGCCACTCCCTGCCACTCCGCCACTCCCTGCCACTCCGCCACTCCGCCACTCCCTGCCACTCCGCCACTCCCTGCCACACTCCGCCACTCCCTGCCACTCCGCCACTCCCTGCCACACTCCGCCACTCCCTGCCACTCCGCCACTCCGCCACTCCCTGCCACACTCTGCCACTCCCTGCCACTCCGCCACTCCCTGCCTCTCCCTGCCACACTCCGCCACTCCCTGCCACTCCGCCACTCCCTGCCAATCCCTGCCACTCCGCCACTCCCTGCCACACTCCGCCACTCCCTGCCACACTCCGCCACTCTCTGCCACTCCGCCACTCCCTGCCACACTCCGCCACTCCCTGCCACTCCGCCACTCCCTGCCACACTCCGCCACTCCCTGCCACTCCGCCACTCCCTGCCACACTCCGCCACTCCCTGCCACTCCGCCACTCCCTGCCACACTCCGCCACTCCCTGCCACACTCCGCCACTCCCTGCCACACTCCGCCACTCCCTGCCACACTCCGCCACTCCCTGCCACTCCGCCACTCCCTGCCACACTCCGCCACTCCCTGCCACTCCGCCACTCCCTGCCACACTCCGCCACTCCCTGCCACACTCCGCCACTCCCTGCCACTCCGCCACTCCCTGTCACTCCGCCACTCCCTGCCACACTCCGCCACTCTCTGCCACTCTGGCACTCTCTGCCACACTCCGCCACTCCCTGCCACTCCGCCACTCCCTGCCACACTCCGCCACTCCCTGCCACTCCGCCACTCCCTGCCACACTCCGCCACTCCCTGCCACTCTGGCCACTCCCTGCCACTCCGCCACTCCCTGCCACACTCCGCCACTCCCTGCCACTCTGGCACTCCCTGCCACACTCCGCCACTCCCTGCCACTCCGCCACTCCCTGCCACTCCGCCACTCCCTGCCACACTCCGCCACTCCCTGCCACTCTGGCACTCCCTGCCACACTCCGCCACTCCCTGCCACTCCGCCACTCCCTGCCACACTCCGCCACTCCCTGCCACTCCGCCACTCCCTGCCACTCTGGCACTCCCTGCCACACTCCGCCACTCCCTGCCACTCCGCCACTCCCTGCCACACTCCGCCACTCCCTGACACTCTGGCACTCCCTGCCACACTCCGCCACTCCCTGCCACTCCGCCACTCCCTGCCACACTCCGCCACTCCCTGCCACTCCGCCACTCCCTGCCACACTCCGCCACTCCCTGCCACACTCCGCCACTCCCTGCCACTCCGCCACTCCCTGCCACACTCCGCCACTCCCTGCCACTCCGCCACTCCCTGCCACTCCGCCACTCCCTGCCACACTCCGCCACTCCCTGCCACTCCGCCACTCCCTGCCACACTCCGCCACTCCCTGCCACTCTGGCACTCTCTGCTACACTACACTAGTATGCAATACAATAAATCCATTAAATGTATCTACATACCAACGACATACTTTTGGCGATCTTGTGAACAACCCAATTAAATAGATATTTGTTGCAACATTTTAACAAAAAGAACTGAATTTGAAGTCAACCCATTGCAACCTACCCCTGGTCGTCCAACCATCGCGGGGTATATGGTAGTTTGTTCCTAACATCTTCTTCCTCCTTATTTTTTTAGTTTGTCCCAAATATTTAGTTTGCCCCTAATATTTAATTTGCCCCTAATATTTAATTTCCCCCTAATATTTAGTTTGCCCCTAATATTTAGTTTGCCCTAAATATTTAGTTTGTCCCTAATATTTAGCTTGTCCTAGTAATTAGTAATATCAAGTGAAGTAATATCAAGATTTCAGTGCGTTTTTGGGTCCGGTTTGAGTATTCATTGTCGATATTGTCGCTGTCTTCAGCTGTACATTAGGTCTGTACGTGTTGTTTCGCGGCATAGCGTTCTTTCAACCTGTAACCCTGGGCGGACGTCCGCTCCGCTTTATCGATAACCCGCTGTCTCTATACGAACACTTAACCACATGACAGGGATGGGGGGGGGGGTATAAGGTGGGGGAGGGGGTTTGTATGAGGTGGGTGGGAGGCGGGGGCTACCCCCGACACCCCCGTGGGGTCCCGATACACATGATATAGTCTTGTAATGGGAGACGTTGCTGAATGTCACTGAATGTGTCACTGTACACCGCCCCGGCAGCAACCGTTAACTAGGTCGTGCAGTAACATCCTGTTGTATGTGTGTCGAGTGTTGTTCAGCCAGAAATATACGTTATCCTGGAAGTAAATTGCCCATAAAGTGCGTTATAGTATCATAGCATGGCAATCCATTGCAATCCCCGATATACCATAGCGCTCCCGGATAAAGTGCCAAAGCAGGCATAGCACTCCCGGATAATGTCATAGCAGGCATAGCACTCCCGGATAATGTCATAGCAGGCATAGCACTCCCGGATAATGTCATAGCAGGCATAGCACTCCCGGATAATGTCATAGTAGGCATAGCACTTCCGGATAATATCATAGCAGGCATAGCACTCCTGGATAATGCCATAGCAGGCATAGCACTCCTGGATAATGTCATAGCAGGCATAGCACTCCTGGATAATGTCATAGCAGGCATAGCATACCCGGATAGCGTCATAGCAGGCATAGCACTCCCGGATAATGTCATAGCAGGCATAGCACTCCTGGATAGCGTCATAGCCTGCATAGCGCTCCCGGATAGCTTCATGGCAGGCATAGCATTTTCGGATAGCGTCATAGCATGCATAGCACTCCCGGATAGCGTCATAGCATGCATAGCGCTCCCGGATAATGTCATAGCAGGCATAGCACTCCTGGATAGCGTCATAGCAGGCATAGCACTCCTGGATAATGTCATAGCAGGCATTATAACACTCCTGAATAGCGTCATAACAGGCATAGCACTCCTGGATAGCGTCATAGCAGGCATAGCGCTCCTGGTTAGCGCGATAGCAGGCATAGCACTCCTGGATAGCGTCATAGCAGGCATAGCACTCCCGGATAATGTCATAGCAGGCATAGCACTCCCGGATAATGTCATAGCAGGCATAGCACTCCTGGATAGCGTCATAGCAGGCATAACACTCCTGGATAATGTCATAGCAGGCATTATAGCACTCCTGAATAGCGTCATAGCAGGCATAGCTCTCCTGGATAGCGTCATAGCAGGCATAGCGCTCTTGGTTAGCGCGATAGCAGGCATAGCACTCCTGGATAGCGTCAAGGCAGGCATAGCACTCCTGGGTAGCGTCAAGGCAGGCATAGCACTCCTGGGTAGCGTCATAGCAGGCATAGCAATCCTGGATAGCGTCATAGCAGGCATAGCACTCCTGGATAGCGTCATAGCAGGCATAGCACTCCCGGATAGCGTCATAGCAGGCATAGCACTCCCGGATAGCGTCATAGCAGGCGTAGCACTCCTGGATAGCGTCATAGCAGGCGTAGCACTCCTGGATAGCAGGCATAGCACTGTCATGCTGTCATTGGCGACATTTCCTGCCTGGTAGAGCACAAATATCAACACTCCGGATAGTCCCGCAGCGTCCAATGTTGGCGTATGCTATCGTATGATGGCGTACACCGTATTGGTGCGGTAGTTTTAGTACCCTTGGCTATTGATTACATTATTTACGTGTTCATAGATCCCGTTGATACACCCGGCACTGCCTTTCCGGTGGAGCGTACTACACCCCCGCGTAGTGGTGTCAATACGGCGCCAGCTTGCAAAGACCCCCAAAGATCCGTCGCTTGGTGGCGCTGCTGCTGTGCGCGCATCGCTGTAATAACTGAAGTGGAAGAGGATATGGTTATCTTACCGTTAAATATCATCACTATCGTGACGAATACCCTCTTAATGGTGTTAAATTTTGACGTTGAGATGTCGTCTGTTAAACGCCTTCGCAACTTCGACTCTTGGTCCAAACACACATATTGACCCATCCGCGCTATCCGCGCTAGTTATCCCGTAGCCTACGGCATCAGAATGCGGTCTGGTCTGATAACGTACCTCTGATCTGACGACAGATCGCAGGTCCTGGGTTTGAATCCGGGCTCGGGCACCTCATCTGGCGGAAGTTTTATCCATTTATCATTCATCGACCCTGTGGGTTCCTTGACCCAGTTTAGTACCTTTGTGCACAGAAGTGGCCTAAAACAAATTCTATCACCACCTCGGGAGGTTCCTTGAACCAGTGTAATACATCTGTGCACAAAAAGGCCTCAAACACCAATGCTTTTCATGTGTTGATGTATACATGTGGTCCCCTCTCGCCGACAGTCCACACGATGCCGTCGGTGTTCATCCACAAGGCTGACGGCGACAAGTTGGCCGGCCTGGTAGACCGCGGCCTGGACGTGCACATGAACGTCAGCCTCGGCCAGGTGACCATCTACCACCTGAGCAGCGAGAGCCCGGCCGAGGGCGAGGTGCCGGCCCGACCCCAGCCCCTCCTCATCATCTCCGTCACCCTCATCACTTTCCTCATCAGCGGGCTGACGGGCCTCCTGGTCTACGGCATCCGCCACTCCAAGTACCAGCGCCAGAAGAAGCGCAGGAGGATGGTAGGTTAACGGCGACGGTGGCTCCACGTGGCTGTGCGGGCGGCGCGGCTTGGTATTTAGGCTTCGGGGTACTTCGGAGTCGAACTTTATTTAAGTTACGAGGTTATCGATAACAACTAAAAGCCGAAAAACAATGGCCATCTCGATCTTCATGATTCGTGGGAGATTTTAAAAGCTGTTTTTACTTTTTTTAACAATTCTTGCATATATTTATATTCTTTTTCTTATGATGTAGAGTTGTAATGTATGTGATGTAAGAATGGTATTTTTTTTAATTTGTCTTATAGTGTCGGCTTTGATCTTGTTCCCAGAAAAAGTCCAGCAGATTCTGTCGGTTCGCATCCCACTGTGCGATTTTCTATGTTGGTGGATGATATAGCCACGTGACCTTTGTGGTAATTGGTATGGGATTACCTCCGGGTTAAGGGTGTCCGCTAGAGATAAAGTGTTCCAGATGTCCCATCAGAACTACCCTACGCCTGAACAGGCTAGGAAGAAACAACCCTGGGAATCCATCATATGGTGGTTAATGAACACAATCGCTTAGTTGTGTCGGTTACATCGCAATACAATGTCTCTCGCTGCTCTTGCAGATCTTCACGCTGCAGGAAAATGGTCTCCTACACCAGAGCCTCCTGGTGGCAGACCTGCATGACCATCCTTCTGGCCCCCATGCGGAGAACAACAACATTAACAACAACGACACCCCTATATACAACCCGCGGCATTGATCGGTCGCCCTAGGAGAATATAGCACCGACGTTCAACGCGCTAGTTACCTCGTAAAAGTCGATTTGTCAAATTTGATGGGATGAAAGTTGTTCTCATCCTCCTCCAGATGGCGCCTGTGTTCGCTACACTGCCGAGCCCAAATTTATATCGCTTGGAACTGTGGGCCGGTCAGCTGTGGCCGGGCGCCTGACCCTGGGCCGTGACGTCACACCCCGTGGTGTCCATGGAGACGAGGTGCTGTAGTAGGCTAGGAGAATGCCCTGTAGGACGCCCGCTGTAGTTAGGCAAATGAACCGAGTGGGTGTGTATCTAGGCTGGGAGACAAGGAGAGGGAGTCTCGACCCCCTGGACGTCAGGATCACCTCAGCGACGGGATGACCCGGGTGGTATCCATACCCCGCCACGTCCCCATCCAGACATCAGTGTCTTAGTCACGTGATCGCCGTCACCCCAGATCACGTGATCAGAACTCGTACGGATGTCGGAGATCTGCCGGATGCGGGTGCCACACCGATATCCGCTGCCGAGAACCCCCAGTGACGTCACAGCAGATGGCCCTTGTCGCCCCCTGTGACGTAGTCTAGGGAAGAATGTGTCCCGTTGTCTACGGCAGAATGTGTCACGTTGTCTACGGCAGAATATATAGTTTTGTCTACGGCAGAATATATAGTTTTGTCTACGGCAGAATATATCACTTTTGTCTACGGCAGAATGTCACGTTGTCTACGGCAGAATGTCACTTTGTCTACGTCAGAATATAACTCGCCTAAAGTAATCAACACTTGAAAAGACTGCTATAGGAGTGCTCTGTACTCCCCTGACTGATACATCAATGCAATGACAAAGGTAGCGCAGCGCCCGCTGTGGCTTTAGTTCTTCGTATTGCTCAGTTTGTACCGCATGATTTTGGTATTTAGAGGTGTCGGTAAAACTTGGCGGGGGTTTCGCAGTGCATTTCGCGACCGAGATAGGCCCAGCTGCTGAAATAATGTCTTCAGTGCGGGCGGATTGCCGCTAATTGTCATAATTGTTACATTTATTGTCGTGTATAAGCTGTATTTTGTATTTCACTTGCCAATTCAAGCATTGTACTGCATGTCACACTGTTATAGCTAGACGCCGCCATTGACCACAGCAGAACAGAAGACATGCAGACCAGACGGCACCGGGGTAAGGGAGGTGGAGGGAGAAGGGGGTCTGAGGGTGTCCACTGGGCCAGTCTAGGAGTCGCTTCTGCCCACCCCAATACTTGTGACATTGTTAGATATGCTAAGTACCTGCAGGCGTTACTGACAACAACACTCATAAAATCCAGCAAAAATGGCTTTAAAAGTTATTGCAGAAGATTGTATCAGCATTGAACTCAATTACTAAAGTGTGTCTATTGTGTCTGTCTGCCTTGTCGTTCGTATCCTCTGGTAGTCCTTCATTATTGCAGTCATGCGGTCGAGAGCCTTTTGACAATTTCGATTTTTTTAAGCTAAACGAATTTTGACAGGGACAGGGATGTCACCCAAGCGACGTAACTTAAGGTATCTGACTTAGCCACGTAACGTAAGGTATCAGACCGAGCCACGTAACGTAAGGTATCTGACTTAGCCACGTAACGTAAGGTATCTGACTCAGCCACGTAACGTAAGGTATCGGACCGAGCCACGTGACGTAAGGTATCTGACTCAGCCACGTAACGTAAGGTATCGGACCGAGCCACGTGACGTAAGGTATCTGACTCAGCCACGTAACGTAAGGTATCTGTCTCAGCCACGTAACGTAAGGTATCGGACCGAGCCACGTAACGTAAGGTAATGGACCGAGCCACGTAACGTAAGGTATCGGACCGAGCCACGTAACGTAAGGTATCGGACCGAGTCACGTAACGTAAGGTATCGGACCGAGCCACGTGACGTAAGGTATCTGACTCAGCCACGTAACGTAAGGTATCTGTCTAAGCCACGTAACGTAAGGTATCGGACCGAGCCACGTAACGTAAGGTATCGGACTGAGCCACGTAACGTAAGGTATCGGACCGAGCCACGTAACGTAAGGTATCGGACTCAGCCACGTAACGTAAGGTATCGGACCGAGCCACGTAACGTAAGGTATCTTACTCAGCCACGTAACGTAAGGTATCTGACCCAGCCACGTAACGTAAGGTATCTGACTCAGCCACGTAACGCAAGGTATCTGACCGAGCCACGTAACGTAAGGTATCTGACTCAGCCACGTAACGTAAGGTATCTGACTCAGCCACGTAACGTAAGGTATCGGACCTAGCCACGTAACGTAAGGTATCTAACTCAGCCACGTAACGTAAGGTATCGGGCCGAGCCACGTAACGTAAGGTATCGGACCGAGCCACGTAACGTAAGGTATCTTACTCAGCCACGTAACGTAAGGTATCTGACCCAGCCACGTAACGTAAGGTATCTGACTCAGCCACGTAACGTAAGGTATCGGACCGAGCCACGTAACGTAAGGTATCGGACCTAGCCATGTAACGTAAGGTATCTAACTCAGCCACGTAACGTAAGGTATCGGACCGAGCCACGTAACGTAAGGTATCTGACTCAGCCACGTAACGTAAGGTATCGGGCTGAGCCACCTAACGTAAGGTATCTAACTCAGCCACCTAACGTAAGGTATCTGACTCAGCCACGTAACGTAAGGTATCGGACCGAGCCACGTAACGTAAGGTATCAGACCGAGCCACGTAACGTAAGGTATCAGACCGAGCCACGTAACGTAAGGTATCGGACCGAGCCACGTAACGTAGGGTATCTTACTCAGCCACGTAACGTAAGGTATCGGACCGAGTCACGTAACGTAAGGTATCTGACCGAGCCACGTAACGTAAGGTATCTGACTCAGCCACGTAACGTAAGGTATCGGACCGAGCCACGTAACGTAAGGTATCGGACTCAGCCACGTAACGTAAGGTATCAGACCTAGCCACGTAACGTAAGGTATCTGACTTAGCCACGTAACGTAAGGTATCAGACCGAGCCACGTAATGTAAGGTATCGGACTGAGCCACGTAACTTAAGGTATCTGACTCAGCCACGTAACGTAAGGTATCTGACTTAGCCACGTAACGTAAGGTATCGGGCCCTGTCACCTGACGCTGGGCATCTGACCCTGGTCGCCCGCTCGTGGGTATTCGGTATCAGTGGGTATGACCCTCCCCCCCCCCCACCTCTCCACACGCTGTTGTGTTTGAGAGGCACCGATTGTAAGCGGGGACCCGGGACTCTTGTGGCCGCGGTATCGGGGCTAATCCCTCTCTCGAGGCCCGATAATGGTTGATAAAGTACGCCTGAGTGTCGACTGCCATGTACATATGTCTTGACGCGCCAGGGCCCGCCTCTTGACCCTCACAATGCTACTCTCAGAGTTGTCTTCGCACCCTTGGGACGTTGCCCCATGCGAGGGCTGACTAGTCATAGCCCCCCCCCCCCCTCCCTTCCTCCAACGCCCTCCCCGTTGTTCTCAGTCGATGAAGACGTTAAGGATAAAGCATGTTCACAGTGTTTCTATTTTGTTGAGCAACAACAATGCAAAACCAAATGTTTACTCGCTATATAGACAATGTTTATGGGTTCGAGTATTGCTATGTACGATTTTTAATGATGAAGGAACTATAATGTAGTTAAGTCGATATGCTAGAATTAAATTAGATATCTTCGTAGTGTCATCTGCTCATCAGATGAGGGACTCTTGCTAACTGCAGCCCCGAAATGTTGACAATACTTATTGGCAATTGCAATGTTTTGTTATATTGTTACAATTTGTGAGAAACGCTACGACAGACGCCTGAGGTGCTGAACAAAGTCAAAGTCAGACAGTCTTACTGAGCCAGAGCGACACGTGCAATGTCTCGTTACCATGGCAGCGGTGTAACAAGAAAAAGTAAAAGTAGGATGGATTTCAGACCTGGCGAGAAACAGCAAAAAGTCGCGTGTCAGTTAGGATGTTTTGTCTGGCTCAAAGGCGGCGAGGAGTCCGATGGGTATTCCTTTGATGCACTTGAGGCTCTGCAGGCTACTGTGTGAGTCTTGATGGGGCATTGAGTTGCGGGTGGAACATCAATTAATGCGACCGCGACCGATTAGAAATAAGAAAAGAAGTGAAGGATTCACCGATCGGGGTTAAGTAGAGTAAGTGTTGTGATCATGGCGCCATCTGTTGACAAATGTCATAATTAATCTTCACGTGTATGCGCGAAGTTCATTGGACTTTCGACCATCATTTCGACCTCATTTATGGGTCCCGACCACTCCACTAGGTCGCCTCTTTAGTATTTCTTTTTTTCGATCCTTGGAATTTCTTTATCAAGCAAACGGTGCATGTCATGTTTTTGCATGAACTTTGATAACTCCTACGTTACAAAGTTCTGATTCACGAAGCTCTCGTGATAATCTGAGGAGTCACATGACCGTATAATTGATGGCACAGGAATCTAGATTCACGGGATCATCTAACAACTTCGTAGTGCACGAGACAGTGTCATGTCCCGGATGTCCTATCACCCCGGGGTCCATCAGAAGTATACATTTAACATATTGCTGTAGCCAATGGTAACGAGACATTCACGCGGCCTGCCAGAAATCGACTGTAGGCGCAGCTAGTACTCTGCATGTAATCACTAATGCTCTGTATACGTCATTCACGTTGGCGTTCGTCCAAGACGCTGTTAACTGGATACTTATGTAATCATGTGTTATGTCCATTGTTACGATGAATCTTGAATTGTTTCGTTTTGTTACGCCTGCTTTATCGGATCATAATTAGTATTCAATAATTAGAAAATTGAAATGTAGTTACTATTGTAGAATACGATAGAGGAAGACTCCTTCGCCAAGGGTCAACACTGGCTTTCAGCAGCTGTCAGTTGTCTGTCACTAGTCAACCCGCAACTGGGCCAGCGTTAAGTAGTAGGTGGGCATAACGCTGTATATCAACTGCCTAGCATGCCAGCTGTAAGCCACAGTGTGAACAGACTGCCTAGCATGCCAGCTGTAAGCCACAGTGTGAACAGACTGTCTAGCATGCCAGGTGTAAGCCATAGTGTGAACAGCCTGTCTAGCATGCCAGGTGTAAGCCATAGTGTGAATAGCCTGCCTAGCATGGCAGCTGTAAGCCATAGTGTGAACAGCCTGTCTAGCGTGGCAGCTGTAAGCCACAATGTGAACACTGCCTAGCATGCCAGCTGTTAGCCATAGTGTGAACAGCCTGTCTAGCGTGGCAGCTGTAAGCCACAATGTGAACACTGCCTAGCATGGCAGCTGTAAGCCATAGTGTGAACAGCCTGTCTAGCATGCCAGGTGTAAGCCATAGTGTGAATAGCCTGCCTAGCATGGCAGCTGTAAGCCATAGTGTGAACAGCCTGTCTAGCGTGGCAGCAGTAAGCCACAATGTGAACACTGCCTAGCATGCCAGCTGTAAGCTATAGTGTGAACAGATTGCCTAGCATGCCAGGTGTAAGCCATAGTGTGAATAGCCTGTCTAGCGTGGCAGCTGTAAGCCATAATGTGAACACTGCCTAGCATGCCAGCTGTTAGCCATAGTGTGAACAGCCTGTCTAGCATGCCAGCTGTAAGCCATAGTGTGAATAGCCTGTCTAGCATGGCAGCTGTAAGCCATAGTGTGAACAGCCTGTCTAGCGTGGCAGCTGTAAGCCATAGTGTGAACAGCCTGTCTAGCGTGGCAGCTGTAAGCCATAGTGTGAACAGCCTGTCTAGCGTGGCAGCTGTAAGCCATAATGTGAACACTGCCTAGCATGCCAGCTGTTAGCCATAGTGTGAACAGCCTGTCTAGCATGGCAGCTGTAATCCAGTGTGAACAGCCTGTCTAGCATGGCAGCTGTAATCCATAGTGTGAACAGACTGCCTAGCATGGCAACTGTAATCCATAGTGTGAACAGCCTGTCTAGCGTGGCAGCTGTAAGCCATAATGTGAACAGTCTGTCTAGCATGGCAGCTGTAAGCCATAGTGTGAACAGACTGCCTAGCATGGCAGCTGTAAGCCATAGCGTGAACAGACTGCCTAGCATGGCAGCTGTAAGCCATAGTGTGAACAGACTGCCGAGCATGGCAGCTGTAAGCCATAGCGTGAACAGACTGCCTAGCATGGCAGCTGTAAGCCATAGTGTGAACAGACTGTCTAGCATGCCAGCTGTAAGCCATAGTGTGAACAGATTGCCTAGCATGGCAGCTGTAATCCATAGTGTGAACAGACTGTCTAGCATGCCAGCTGTTAGCCACAGTGTGAACAGCCTGTCTAGCATGCCAGCTGTGAGTCATAGTGTGAACAGCCTGTCTAGCATGCCAGCTGTGAGCCACAGTGTGAACAGCCTGTCTAGCATGCCAGCTGTGAGCCACAGTGTGAACAGCCTGTCTAGCATGCCAGCTGTGAGCCATAGTGTGAACAGACTGCCTAGCATGGCAGCTGTAAGCGATAGTGTGAACAGACTGCCTAGCATGGCAGCTGTAAGCCATAGGGTGAACAGACTGCCGAGCATGGCAGCTGAAGGCCACAGTGTGAACAGCCTGTCTAGCATGGCAGCTGTAAGCGATAGTGTGAACAGACTGCCTAGCATGCCAGCTGTGAGCCATAGTGTAAACAAACTGCCGAGCATGGCAGCTGTAAGCCATAGTGTGAACAGACTGCCGAGCATGGCAGCTGTAAGCCATAGTGTGAACAGACTGCCTAGCATGCCAGCTATAAGCCATAGTGTAAACAGACTGTCTGGCATGGCAGCTTTAAGCCATAGTGTAGAGACTGTCTAGCATGGCAGCTGTAAGCCATGGTGTGAACAGACTGTCTAGCATGCCAGCTATAAGCCATAGTGTGAACAGACTGTCTGGCATGGCAGCTGTAAGCCATAGTGTGGAGACTGTCTAGCATGGCAGCTGTAAGCCATGGTGTGAACAGACTGTCTGGCTGTCTCCGGATTCTGTCTGGATTCTCCGCAGCTGTAAGCCATAGTGTGAGCAGACTGTCTAGCATGGCAGCTGTAAGCCATAGTGTGAACACTGTCTAACAGGACAGCTGTGAATATGTTAGCGATACTGCCCAAGGTGTATTTACTAAATTTAAACAGCACACATTGCAGATTCCTAGCCGTGCTTCCGATATTATGACATCAGCAACACAACTTCTGAACGTGCCTGTGAAACCGTGCGTAGACAATATATTTTGAGTCATTTTCTAATGTTATTGAGGAATTTTTGAAACCAAATATTAGATTTTTAACAATATTTTCATGACTGGTTTAATAAATGACCTCTTCGTGCCTCTCAGTGTGGGTTCCCGCGGCAGCTGACTATGGTCCGTTTCTGTATGTGGCAGACACATTAATAAAGTACCTGTTGTACTGGCGTTCATGTAGCTATCAGTCGTTATATTGATTTCCCGTTTGGGACTGCGTTCCTGCTGTACCACATACATAGTACGTCTCTCAACAAGCCGGTGATTATATAATAGGCGAAGTCGACAAAAAATGTATAGAACAGACGAACCTACGCAATATTGACTGCGACACGTGACAAGTTTATTCACAGACTGATCACTTGGGGGTAAAGGTAATCTTTGTACAGGACATCGACTGAGCATCAGTTCATGGAATCATTTGTAACCGGAAGTCTCCCGCTTGAAGCGTGCACGCCTCATTAACAAGCGACCAATCAGGTCTCAGAAAAAAATTCTCCGCAGTTACTCTTCAAAAACGAAGCAACTTCCCTTTTGTCGGGACGGCCTAACTTTAAAATTTTTAATAGTTTTCCTCCTTGGAATAGTCGGCATAGGAATCTTTGGTGATAAATAACTGTCAGGCAGTCCAGCTGATGGTAGTCCATACAATGATATTCCTACTGATGCCATTACCGTCAATACAATTACAGTACCGTATGGCATTGCCCTTATTATCGTCCATATAAAACTTCATTTTAAAATCCCTCCAGCCCAGCAAGCCATGATAATTAAACGTTGCCTTTACGTCTGGTTATAGCACTCCCATCATTCGAAGAAGACGATAAATGGACTACTTCTACTAACACCTGAAACTAGGTCACCACAGAGACGTTATGCTAGCAGGAAAACAAGGCCAATGAGACACTTTCTATACAGTAAAACTTCCATGACGAATAGCCCAAAAACCTAGAGCAGTCAGTAAGTAATCACTCAAATCCTTTAAAAGAATATCTTCAAATAAAGTTTTTACCCGCTTCAAAGGCTTCCACCAGACGAGCAGTTTTATCTAAACGCGAACAATGGTGATTAACAGGACTAGCGGGTACGGCTTCAGGAGTTGACCGTTCACAGAGACCACATACACCCCCCCCCCCCCCCTTTAAGTGATGATAATAATTTCTTCTGCTACGTCCACGGCTGGTTGACGTTGGAACGAAGTCACATTCTCTAAGTTTGGGTTTACATATATTAACATTAGATCGTTCCGTGCCCCCTCCCCCACCCCTTGTAATCACTTCACTAACTGGACCAGTTCGGACGCAATTACCATATTCACACAGGATATTGGTGCCAACTGCTAAGCGTTGCTAAGCGTGAGAACCGTCTACCCATTGGACATGTGAAACACGAACAGGTTGTGGTGGAATCGTTTTAAGAAAGCCACAGCTCATCACAATGCAGAACTACCATGACGTCATTTGAGAATATTGCTCAAAATCGTACATTTAATATAACTGATGAGCAACACAGAGCATATACAAGCGTATCCACAGATCGTGGGCGTTAGCAGTTAAGAACACACATTTCTTCATAACCAATTTGTTCGTTGCGATTGCATCCAGTTAGATATCCATACACGAAATAAAACACCCATATATCGATCCACAAGATGGGGTGACGTGGAAACGCCCATAACAGACGACCAATCCAGCTCAGTAGTTTCAAATTACGATAAGGATTCAACGACTTCTACCCTAGCTAGAATACGCCAGAAATCGTTTCAGTTTGTTTTTACATGATTATGAATACAATGAAACATTATAGGTAACATGTCCAAAATAGACACAGATATTCATATACATTTACTTCATGGCTGGGCCTGGCTTTGGAATACGAACCCGAAGATCATCAGGAGCCACACGAGTCGATATTTTCTGGCGTAGGACTAGGTCGTCGGTTTAGACAGGTAGTTAAACTTATAAAGGTTGTATACAGGCAGCGATTCGGGACTAATACTTACACCATTGCATGATTATTTAATTAAAAGCGTCCATAGGACGCCGCCATCTTTGGTTGTTACATCATTACAGGTGACGTCACAGATCACGTGTTCGAGATAGAGATCCCAACTCCACACGCCAGAAGTGACGTTATTACCAAGTGCGGTCTCCTGTGGTTACAATGACTGACTATGAGCAAAGATACTTGTTCACCAATAAAGAGTCGGGTTCTAACAAGCGTTTATTACTCTACAGGTTTCCCGGCGGTAACAGACTATATAGCACACTTGGCACATGAAGCAAAAACTCATAACATGTCGCCGTCAAACTGACATTCAATATTCACCGGAGCCTACGTTACGCCCACCAACTGTAGGTGGTTGAGTGAGTGATTGGTAGTCTTGGTGATACAAAACTTTTCGATGGGCGTAACATAGACCTCAAATCCATCACATGATAATGTTAGCTTCATCGATAACTGAATACGCGTGGCACATCAAAAGGAGTAACAGATATTATGTCACAAACATAAACTGAACTGACGCTGAATACGTAAATCAATCGCAATATACGATGACAGTTTTTGCCGCAATAAAGTAGCATACTAAGGACGCTATCAAACAATACTGTCCCCGTTCGTACAGCCACTTATTTCGCCAGGAAATATGTACTAGTATTATCATGCAGTGTCACTAACATATTCAACTAAACTAAGCTTAGACATTACGCGACGACCGTTCTCTCTTTGTATGGTTAAACACAACTACAGACATACAGCACAGAAGGATCAATCGACGTGAACGAGACTACAAATACGGCCACATCTTTCATTTCATATAATGTTGGGCAATCTGGGTATAGAGAAAAAAACGTATATATCGTATATAAGGGTTGTTTCAAGAAACAAAAGCGATGACTTGTTTTGTATAGCTATGGTAAAACACGGTACGTTGGGGCAGACCTGGATACCGTTCACATCACAGGTTTTCTTCATGATGGAATTTCTGCAGACAGGGGAGCCGGCCACGAACCAAAAGGAAACATAGCAGGTTTTGAGTAGAACCAAGGAGTTTTTCCTCGCCGTTCGGTTATCCCGCCTTCTCTGTACACATACACTTCTGATGTCGGAAGTCAAGACTCACGTTGTCTACTGCACAACATCAGAAGTCACAAAAGACTAGTTACTTGAGAAAACGTGAATGTAATACTGCAGTTAAAACACAGATCACTACCACATTAATAAGTGAGGATTTTAAGTATGCTAACGCGTGCGATTTATTAATTAAGAAACAAAGATAAATATTTACACAATATATTTCCGCGGCTCTTTCTGTACATTGTTTACTTGAATAAATCCAACAGTGCAAGTTAACAATTCGCGATATAGATGAAAGCCACAGAAACGGCAATGGAAAATCTCGATGGTGACGTCACCGACGTTATTACCGTCTTACTGTGCAGTGCACAACATACGAAGGCGCGCGCTACAAACATTGGCCACAACGCGAAAAAGGAGAAATTCATGAACACAAAGTGGGAATATGATTGTTCACCATGGTCAACACAGTTGTTGACTTCTGCAATATATGACGAGTACATTGTACACGTTTAATCACCGTACACAGTGTACAGCATAAGGAAAAGCGCGTACACTTATCACAAGGCATATGTGGACACAATACTATATGGCATCTCTTCAATTGATGACGAATTAACATTTCATTTTTCTTCCTGGAAATATGCTTTACTTTAAGGTAGAACACTTCACAATATAACTGTGACTGACATCCAAGTGTCAGTCCGACATCGACGCGCGCCATAACACAAGACAGAGATGTGACCTTGTGCATAATTCAATCGCTCTTCTCACTGCATGGGCCGGGGAACGGAGCTCTTCCGACTGGCGGCTATACTGCCTAACTATCAATGAGCCTTGGAACAGAGCTCTTCCAACTGGCGGCTATACTCCCTAGCTATCACTGGGCCGGGGAACAACGATTTCTATCTTGCGGCTATACTTCCTAGCAGCGGGTAAGCGGGCTATGATGCATAGCAAACACGGCGACTGTACTAAGACTAGGCGGGTCTCTAACGGGTTATACCATTTACACTGCAGCCCCACTCTCAATGGTTGGACGAGGCGGGTCTCTAACGGGTTATACCATTCACACTGCAGCCCCACTCTCAATGGTTGGACGAGGCGGGTCACTAACGGGTTATACCATTCACACTGGAGCCCCACTCTCAATGGTTGGACGAGGCGGGTCTCTAACGGGTTATACCATTCACACTGCAGCCCCACTCTCAATGGTTGGACTAGGCGGGTCTCTAACGGGTTATACCATTCACACTGGAGCCCCACTCTCAATGGTTGGACGAGGCGGGTCTCTAACGGGTTATACCATTCACACTGGAGCCCCACTCTCAATGGTTGGACGAGGCGGGTCTCTAACGTGTTATACCATTCACACTGGAGCCCCACTCTCGATGGTTGGACGAGGCGGGTCTCTAACGGGTTATACCATTCACACTGGAGCCCCACTCTCAATGGTTGGACTAGGCGGGTCTCTAACGGGTTATACCATTCACACTGGAGCCCCACTCTCAATGGTTGGACGAGGCGGGTCTCTAACGTGTTATACCATTCACACTGGAGCCCCACTCTCAATGGTTGGACGAGGCGGGTCTCTAACGGGTTATACCATTCACACTGCAGCCCCACTCTCAATGGTTGGACGAGGCGGGTCTCTAACGGGTTATACCATTCACACTACAGCCCCACTCTCAATGGTTGGACGAGGCGGGTCGCTAACGGGTTATACCATTCACACTGGAGCCCCACTCTCAATGGTTGGACGAGGCGGGTCTCTAACGGGTTATACCATTCACACTGCAGCCCCACTCTCAATGGTTGGACGAGGCGGGTCGCTAACGGGTTATACCATTCACACTGGAGCCCCACTCTCAATGGTTGGACGAGGCGGGTCTCTAACGGGTTATACCATTCACACTGGAGCCCCACTCTCAATGGTTGGACGAGGCGGGTCACTAATTCACACTAGGTCCCCAGTTCTCTCAGTAGTTGGACGAGGCCGGTCTCTCTCGCGATCTGTCATTCACGCTCAGGTGAAACTCGGACTCCAAGTGATTGCTGATCTTGACCTTGACCCCGCTGCGACCTTGACCCTGGCCGTCGGGTTGATCCCGGGTCGGGGCGGCCCCGCGACAGGGCTGGTCCGACTTGCGCCTCGTGGCCAGCAGGGCGGCCACCTCCCGGTCCACCTCCGTCAGCGAGTTGCTGCTCAGCTGCACATCCATCGCCTCCAGGAAGCGACTCACCAGGGGGTTATGGATGGGCGAGGTGGGGGCCAGGTGGTTGGCGCCCCCCTCGGCCCCACCCCCACCACCCCCGTCCTGGGCTGGGATCATGGCCACGTCGGCCACCGCCAGCACCTCGACGGGCACGAGGCGCCTCAGCCGGGAGACCGCGTTGAGCAGGGCGCCCCGCTCCAGCTCCAGCGTCCGCACGTGACCCTGGAGCTTGGTCTGGGCCGCCTGCGTAGAGTGGAGCTGCAGCTCCAGGCTGTGGCCCTGGCTCCGCGCCGCCTGTAGCTGCTCCAGAAGCTCCATCGTCTGCCGCTTCAGGCTCTGGTTGGCCGTCTCCAGGCGCTCCATCGCCGCGTCCCGGTTGCTATGGGGACCGGCGCGGTGCGGCGTGATGGCCATTTCCTCCTGGAGCACGTGGTACTCGACCTCGTAGGCGTGCAGCTGCTTGGAGACGTCCAGCTGGAAGACCTGGGGCAGGGAGAGGGGAGCATAACGGTGAACGTAACATTGATGGTAGCGAATTATTTTAGTCTGTTTTCAACTGAAGCTGGAAAAAAAACACACTAAACACAATGCTAGATGATCGTGTTTTGCCTCTGAAGGCTACAATTAAGTAAATGTCATAAGCATCTATTACTTTCATAAATAGTAATATTATTTTTTTCATATTACATTTATAGAGTAATATTATGCTTTTTATATTATATTATAGAGCAATATAATGTTTTCTTATATTATATTATAATAGAGTTATATTATGTTTTTTAAAATTATTTTATAGAATAATATTATGTTTTATTAGACACTATTTTTTTTATCTAACATTCCTCAAAGGCATGCTTCAAGTTATAAGTGTCAATGTCTGGGGATGTCAGGCACTTCAGTGTGACTTTGTATATGAGCTACTCTCCATGTCTTTCGGATAATTGGTTTAAACGTATTTTTATTTTGTAATTGGAAATCAGACAAATTCCTCTTGCTGAGGTAATTTCGGGTAATTGCAGGAGATATGAGAGTGACATTAGCCAGTATATATCGAGCTGTAGTTGCAGATTGACAGATATGGCCGGACATGGATGTATAAGAAGTCGTGTGTCTGTGTCAACATGTTTGACTGTGCAAACTGATCCCGCTGTGTGCCAAGATGATGATATTCAGCGTGTGGGCCAGAAGCCTAGGTTATTCACTGTATTCACTGCTCACGGTAGATTAAAGAGTGTACCGCGCAGGAGAAGAAAAGCTGTTGTATATGTACGAGAGAGAGAGAGAGGATGAAAGAAAAAGAAAATCTTTCGCCCTCACTGGGGAGTTTTGTTTCCCAATACCCTAAGACAGACGTGATGGAAGGTACATAATACGCGTCCCGCGCGGAGCCTGGGCCACAGGGTAAAGACACTGACACGGCGAAAGGCTACAAACTTCGTCCCCCCCACCCGTTACCCCATGACCCTGTTTCTCGTTCCGATTGCCTGGTTTATGACTTCTCAAGTCTTTCTGGTATAACGTCTCACCTGGTTGATGACTCGCTCCATTTGAATGATCCCCATGCTGGGCAAAGTCGTCTTCAGAAACTCCACAACCGTCTCAAAGCTATTACACTGTTTGATTAGCTCCTTATGGTTGCCCAGCAGCACCAGCGCCACTTTGAATACCACTTCAATGCCCTGCAGGAAAATGAGATCTGCAAGAGGAAGACATGAAAAATACAGGGCAAAGATACGTCAGACTCATCCACTGAGATTACACAAAATGAAAACTGAATTCATGAAATAATATAATTAATATTAAACACGTCAGGAAAAAAAATATATAGATGCGATATATTTGGAGCATATAAATTTTGAAAAACTTTCTGGAGCTAATGCAACATGAACATCGAAATCTAGCTGTGTATACTCTCCAAACTTGTACACAAGCAGCGATGCCAGCACTAACTGATTGATTTTATGTATGTTTTCTTTTTATACTTTAGGCCTGTAGGCCCCATATGTAAATAAATTATTATTACATTATTATTACATATATGTTTTATTGCGATCGCTTATCGTCAGTTTTGGTCGGCAGGGAGGGACTGAGTCACGGGATACGTACCGAAGACTCTGGCCACGAAGCCCAGCGGGAACTGTGAGGCGAATATGGTGAGGAACCAGGGAGCGGCGTACAGCGTGGGCGCGATCTCGTGCCGCTCCAGGTGGTCGTACAGGTCCCGGTGGTGGTCGTGCAGCAGGCGAGACAGCTGGTACAGCTGGATCTGTAAGGGTAAAGGCAGAGAGCTGCTACAGCTGGATCTGTAAGGGTAAAGGCAGAGAGCTGGTACAGCTGGATCTGTAAGGGGAAAAAAGGCAGAGCTGGTACAGCTGGATCTGTAAGGGTAAAGGCAGAGAACTGGTACAGCTGGGTCTGTAAGGGTAAAGGCCGAGAGCTGGTACAGCTGGATCTGTAAGGGGAAAAAAGGCAGAGCTGGTACAGCTGGATCTGTAAGGGTAAAGGCAGACAGCTGGTACAGCTGGATCTGTAAGGGTAAAGGCAGAGAGCTGGTACAGCTGGATCTGTAAGGGTAAAGGCAGAGAGCTGGTACAGCTGGATCTGTAAGGGGAAAAAAGGCAGAGCTGGTACAGCTGGATCTGTAAGGGTAAAGGTAGAGAACTGGTACAGCTGGGTCTGTAAGGGTAAAGACAGACAGCTGGTACAGCTGGATCTGTAAGGGCAAAGGCAGAGAATGGTACAGCTGGGTCTGTAAGGGTAAAGGCCGAGAGCTGGTACAGCTGGATCTGTAAGGGCAAAAAAGGCAGAGCTGGTACAGCTGGATCTGTAAGGGTAAAGGCAGAGAGCTGGTACAGCTGGATCTGTAAGGAGAAAAAAGGCAGAGCTGGTACAGTTGGATCTGTAAGGGTAAAGGCAGAGAACTGGTACAGCTGGGTCTGTAAGGGTAAAGGCCGAGAGCTGGTACAGCTGGATCTGTAAGGGGAAAAAAGGCAGAGCTGGTACAGCTGGATCTGTAAGGGTAAAGGCAGAGAACTGGTACAGCTGGATCTGTAAGGGTAAAGGCAGAGAGCTGGTACAGCTGGATCTGTAAGAGTAAAGGCAGACTGCTGGTACAGCTGGATCTGTAAGGGTAAAGGCAGAGAGCTGGCACAGCTGGATCTGTAAGGGTAAAGGTAGAGAACTGGTACACCTGGATCTGTAAGGGTAAAGGCAGAGAGCTGGTACAGCTGGATCTGTAAGGGTAAAGGCAGACAGCTGGTACTGCTGGATCTGTAAGGGGAAAAAAGGCAGAGCTGGTACAGCTGGATCTGTAAGGGTAAAGGCAGAGAACTGGTACAGCTGGGTCTGTAAGGGTAAAGGCCGAGAGCTGGTACAGCTGGATCTGTAAGGGGAAGAAAGGCAGAGCTGGTACAGCTGGATCTGTAAGGGTAAAGGCAGAGAACTGGTACAGCTGGGTCTGTAAGGGTAAAGGCCGAGAGCTGGTACAGCTGGATCTGTAAGGGGAAAAAAGGCAGAGCTGGTACAGCTGGATCTGTAAGGGTAAAGGCCGAGAGCTGGTACAGCTGGATCTGTAAGGGGAAAAAAGGCAGAGCTGGTACAGCTGGATTTGTTAGGGGGAAAGGCAGAGAGCTGGTACAGCTGGGTCTGTAAGGGTAAAGGCAGAGAGCTGGTACACCTGGATCTGTAAAGGGAAAAGAGGCAGAGCTGGTACACCTGGATCTGTAAGGGTAAAGGCAGAGATCTAGTACACCTGGATCTGTAAGGGGAAAAAAGGCAGAGCTGATACACCTGGCTATGTAAGGGTAAAGGTAGACAGCTGGTACAGCTGGATCTGTAAGGGTAAAGGCAGACAGCTGGTACAGCTGGATCTGTAAGGGTAAAGGCAGACAGATGGTACAGCTGGATCTGTAAGGGCAAAGACAGACAGCTGGTACAGCTGGATCTGTAAGGGTAAAGACAGACAGCTGGTACAGCTGAATCTGTAAGGGTAAAGGCAGACAGCTGGTACAGTTGGATCTGTAAGGGTAAAGGCAGACAGCTGGTACAGCTGGATCTGTAAGAGTAAAGACAGACAGCTGGTACAGCTGGATCTGTAAGGGCAAAGGCAGAGAGCTGGTACAGCTGGGTCTGTAAGGGTAAAAGCAGAGAGCTGGTACAGCTGGATCTGTAAGAGTAAAGGCAGACTGCTGGTACAGCTGGATCTGTAAGGGTAAAGGCAGAGAGCTGGTACAGCTGGACCTGTAAGGGTAAAGGCAGACAGCTGGTACCGCTGGATCTGTAAGGGTAAAGGCAGAGAGCTGGTACAGCTGGATCTGTAAGGGTAAAGGCAGAGAGCTGGTACAGCTGGATCTGTAAGGGTAAAGGCAGACTGCTGGTACACCTAGATCTGTAAGGGTAAAGGCAGAGAGCTGGTAAAGCTGGATCTGTAAGGGTAAAGGCAGACAGCTGGTACAGCTGGATCTGTAAGGGTAAAGGGAGAGAGCTGGTCAAGCTGGATCTGTAAGGGTAAAGGCAGACAGCTGGTACAGCTGGATCTGTAAGGGTAAAGGCAGAGAACTGGTACAGCTGGGTCTGTAAGGGTAAAGGCCGAGAGCTGGTACAGCTGGATCTGTAAGGGGAAGAAAGGCAGAGCTGGTACAGCTGGATCTGTAAGGGTAAAGGCAGAGAACTGGTACAGCTGGGTCTGTAAGGGTAAAGGCCGAGAGCTGGTACAGCTGGATCTGTAAGGGGAAAAAAGGCAGAGCTGGTACAGCTGGATCTGTACGGGTAAAGGCAGAGAGCTGGTACAGCTGGATCTGTAAGGGTAAAGACAGACAGCTGGTACAGCTGGATCTGTAAAGGTAAAGGCAGACAGCTGGTACAGCTGGATCTGTACGGGTAAAGGCAGACAGCTGGTACAGCTAGATCTGTAAGGGTAAAGACAGACAGCTGGTACAGCTGGATCTGTAAGGGTAAAGACAGACAGCTGGTACAGCTGAATCTGTAAGGGTAAAGGCAGACAGCTGGTACAGTTGGATCTGTAAGGGTAAAGGCAGACAGCTGGTACAGCTGGATCTGTAAGAGTAAAGACAGACAGCTGGATCTGTAAGGGCAAAGGCAGAGAGCTGGTACAGCTGGGTCTGTAAGGGTAAAAGCAGAGAGCTGGTACAGCTGGATCTGTAAGAGTAAAGGCAGACTGCTGGTACAGCTGGATCTGTAAGGGTAAAGGCAGAGAGCTGGTACAGCTGGACCTGTAAGGGTAAAGGCAGACAGCTGGTACCGCTGGATCTGTAAGGGTACAGGCAGAGAGCTGGTACAGCTGGATCTGTAAGGGTAAAGGCAGAGAGCTGGTACAGCTGGATCTGTAAGGGTAAAGGCAGACTGCTGGTACACCTAGATCTGTAAGGGTAAAGGCAGAGAGCTGGTAAAGCTGGATCTGTAAGGGTAAAGGCAGACAGCTGGTACAGCTGGATCTGTAAGGGTAAAGGGAGAGAGCTGGTCAAGCTGGATCTGTAAGGGTAAAGGCAGACAGCTGGTACAGCTGGATCTGTACGGGTAAAGGCAGACAGCTGGTACAGCTGGATCTGTAAGGGTAAAGGCAGACAGCTGGTACAGCTGGATCTGTACGGGTAAAGGCAGAGAGCTGGTACAGCTGGATCTGTAAGGGTAAAGACAGACAGCTGGTACAGCTGGATCTGTAAAGGTAAAGGCAGACAGCTGGTACAGCTGGATCTGTACGGGTAAAGGCAGACAGCTGGTACAGCTAGATCTGTAAGGGTAAAGACAGACAGCTGGTACAGCTGGATCTGTAAGGGTAAAGGCAGACAGCTGGTACAGCTGGATCTGTAAGGGGAAAAAAGGCAGAGCTGGTACACCTGGATCTGTAAGGGTAAAGGTAGACAGCTGGTACAGCTGGATCTGTAAGGGTAAAGGCAGACAGCTGGTACAGCTGGATCTCTAAGGGTAAAGGCAGAGAGCTGGTACAGCTGAATCTGTAAGGGTAAAGGCAGATAGCTGGTACAGCTGGATCTGTAAGGGTAAAGGTAGACAGCTGGTACAGCTGGATCTGTAAGGGTAAAGGCAGAGAGCTGGTACAGCTGGATCTGTAAGGGTAAAGGCAGAGAGCTGGTACAGCTGAATCTGTAAGGGTAAAGGCAGATAGCTGGTACAGCTGGATCTGTAAGGGTAAAGGCAGAGAGCTGGTACAGCTGAATCTTTAAGGGTAAAGGCAGACATCTGGTACAGTTGGATCTGTAAGGGTAAAGGAAGATAGCTGGCACAGCTGGATCTGTAAGGGTAAAGGCAGACAGCTGGTATAGCTGGATCTGTAAGGGTAAAGGCAGACAGCTGGTACAGCTGGATCTGTAAGGGCAAAGACAGACAGCTGGTACAGCTGAATCTGTAAGGGTAAAGACAGACAGCTGGTACAGCTGAATCTGTAAGGGTAAAGGCAGACAGCTGGTACAGTTGGATCTGTAAGGGTAAAGGCAGAGAGCTGGTACAGCTGGATCTGTAAGAGTAAAGACAGACAGCTGGTACAGCTGGATCTGTAAGGGCAAAGGCAGAGAGCTGGTACAGCTGGGTCTGTAAGGGTAAAAGCAGAGAGCTGGTACAGCTGGATCTGTAAGAGTAAAGACAGACTGCTGGTACAGCTGGATCTGTAAGGGTAAAGGCAGAGAGCTGGTAGAGCTGGACCAGTAAGGGTTGAGGCAGACAGCTGGTACCGCTGGATCTGTAAGGGTAAAGGCAGAGAGCTGGTACAGCTGGATCTGTAAGGGTAAAGGCAGAGAGCTGATACAGCTGGATCTGTAAGGGTAAAGGCAGATAGCTGGTACAGCTGGATCTGTAAGGGTAAAGGCAGACAGCTGGTACAGCTGGATCTGTAAGGGTAAAGGCAGAGAGCTGATACAGCTGGATCTGTAAGGGTAAAGGCAGATAGCTGGTACAGCTGGATCTGTAAGGGTAAAGGCAGAGAGCTGGTACAGCTGGATCTGTAAGGGTAAAGACAGACAGCTGGTACAGCTGGATCTGTAAGGATAAAGGCAGAGAGCTGATACAGCTGGATCTGTAAGGGTAAAGGCAGAGAGCTGGTACAGCTGGATCTGTAAGGGTAAAGGCAGAGAGCTGATACAGCTGGATCTGTAAGGGTAAAGGCAGAGAGCTGATACAGCTGGATCTGTAAGGATAAAGGCAGAGAGCTGGTACAGCTGGACCTGTAAGGGTAAAGGCAGAGAGCTGGTACAGCTGGATATGTACGGGTAAAGGCAGAGAGCTGATACAGCTGGATCTGTAAGGGTAAAGGCAGAGAGCTGGTACAGCTGGAGCTGTAAGGGTAAAGGCAGAGAGCTGGTACAGCTGGATCTGTACGGGTAAAGGCAGAGAGCTGGTACAGCTGGATCTGTAAGGGTAAAGGCAGAGAGCTGATACAGCTGGATGTGTAAGGGTAAAGGCCGCGAGCTGATACAGCTGGATCTCTAAGGGTAAAGGCCGCGAGCTGGTACAGCTGGATCTGTCATAGATATATGACTGCATGGTGTCTAAATGAGCCTCAGGTTACAGGTGCTTACCTGGAGCGCCACCATGTCTGGTCGATACTGTCTACGGAAGCCCAGCTGGAACATCATGTACTTCATTGTCTCGAACGCCTGCTCCTCTGGCATCTGCGGATCAAACGGAAGTGGGTGTTAGTCTTGATTTCATCAGCTGTATCATGCCAACTTTACCTCGTTACTCTTGTACATCATTTCTGCACTTTCTTCGACTGCAATTGTTTCTTAAGCGTCTAGAAATCTTCTTGATTTAACATTACGGAGTTATATGGAAATAATCTACTTCCTCATGTACTTGTCCATGTATGGAAAATTAGGCGTTTATAACTAACCAGTTAAAGTGGAGTATTATGGTGAGTAACGCCCATCACATATACGGTCATAGCCATATGCGGCAATTACTCCTGCATTTACTAAAACAGCAATCTCTCTACGGCCAATAGTCATTCTATCAAGACACAAAAAGATCTATATTTTTTTTTGTCAAATTATTTATTTGTTACCAATCAACAAGATCGATATAGAATTCTTCTTCCTTGGGAGATGACCCCGCACGCCCCCAGGGGGGTGGAGGGTGGGGGGGGGGGAGCGGGTGGTCACAATGTACACTTACGTGCATGAGGAGGATGCCGGCGACGAAGCTGAGGCCCTGGCAGTAGCCCACCTCCTTGTCCATCAGGGAGTACGCCTTCAGCAGGTTGAAGAGGGACAGCTGACCGGGCCCCAGCTGGGTCATGAAGTACGGGTGGCCCGGGAACGTCCGACCTGCAGAGGGGGGAGGGAGGGCGGGGGGGAGGGTTACCTTAGAATGTCGCCACAAAGAAGCCGAAGTAAAGTAAAAGGGGACCATGACAATTTTTTTTTAAAGCATAAAAAGTGGGGTGTGGGGCTCTTTAATAATAGGGAATTTTCAACAATCATCAGCAAGTAGTTGAGATATCTCATACTTGAATTAATTTGATGCTGTCGCAATTATCCCGTGAAACTGCTTCTTTAGCGCTCGTTTAAGAAAACAAGTGAACAAACGATGTATATATATACATGAACTTAGAAAGCCTTAATCTTAAGCGAGGCATTTTTAACACATAATTACGAGGGTGTTAGAGGCAGGGGTGGTCTGGGTGGAGTTAGGTGGAGGTGGGGGGGTGGAGTTAGGTGGAGGTGGGGTGGGGTGGAGTTGGGTGGGGGTAAAGTGAGTGGGTGAGGTTGGCAGGGATGGGGTGGGGTGGCGGTGGGGTGGGGTGGGGTGGGGTGGGGTGCATTTCGGTGGGTTGGATTTCGGTGGGGTGGGGTGGGGTGAGGTGGCGGTGGGGTGGGGTGGGATGGCGTTGGGGTGGGGTGGGATGGCGGTGGGGTGGCGGTGGGGTGGGGTGGGATGGCGGTGGGGTGGGGTGGCGGTAGAGTGGGGTGGGGTTGGATTTGGTGGGGTTGGATGGCGGTGGGGTTGAGTAGGGGTCATACCCAGGTCAATAAGGATGGCGTGCTGGTGAACAGTCAGCTGCTTCAACAAGTCGTCGTAACGGCTCAGCAGGTCGTTGTCACCATGGCAACTGAGGGTGAGGCCGGGGTTGTGCAGGCGGTGTTGTTCCACCAACAGCTGCCAGATGTCGCCTCGGCGAGTGCGTGGCACCCCTATTGACACAAGCACAAAACAAGTCTTATAATCGATCTACAATCACCCAATAATTGTTTACAACCAATCCATTAATTTCAACAACGCATCTCAGAGCCCGGCCTATTTTAATATTGATAATGATCACAGTGACATTGAAGACATTATAAAATGCGCGCCGGCTGTAGGTCATGGTTCTCTTGCAAGCCAACGCTATACTATAAAGTAGTCTACCAGTGATACTACACGGATACGTTATGAATAGCAGGTGCAGTCATAAGTATCTTAAGGATCTTAAACGTTCTCTAATATGCGCGCTTTTACGGTATCAATACCAGTGATTTGAGTGTAATAGAAACATCAAATTTGTAACATCTCAAGCTCAATATTTGTGCAGTAAACTTAATCTCAATGCGCGTGTGTGTAACATTGTCATCTTAAAGTTATATTTGCGTAGCTTTAATATCTCGATAGTTGTGTAACAGTAACATTTATTACTATATTTGCGTCACACGGACATGTTTTTTGTGTTTTAAGCAACTGTTGTGCAGTCTAAATCGGAACATGTCCCAAATGCAGTGGCGGATTTCACGAACGCAGTTTAGCCAACAACGTGGCTTAGTCGGCTAAAGTTACCATGTAAATGATGGGCGATTTCAGCCGTCTAAGCCCCGTAGCCGGCTAAACTATGTACGTGCAATAGGCCACGGGTTCTAGCGTTCGAACCCACGTCTTGTTGATCTCTGAGTTCAGAGTTTAGCCTCATTACCAACATAGCAGGGGAGTGACTTGTGCGACACATTCAAATATTACTCTCTGTGTCTCTCATTTTTGCGGTTGAATTATAATCTGGGTCTATCGATCAGCACTCACCCTGCCTGGTGGCGTTGGTGACCTTATCCAGGTCAAAGGTCACCCTGTAGCGCGCGGGCACGAGCAGCATGGCGTCCCAGACCTTGGTGACCTCTATGAGACACGGGGTCACCTCCTCGTAGTCCAGCTTGAGACGTCGCGTGTCCACCTCGTCTTGGCGAGCTGGCGACCCCAGGGGCGGCGGGGGGCAGGGGGACGGGAGCGGGGGGGGGGGAGGGGGGGAGGGAAGACGTGAAGCCATACATTATTATACAGGATCAACACGAAGCAGGAACAAAGGGTGATATGTCTGGTGAATTATTTTGCATTTTTATCTGTCCGCTGGTTCGGTTTCATCATTATGTTTTTTTGTAAGTACTTGAATGTTTGTAATACTGTTATTTATTCATTTGGAGTTTTCCATTATGAGACAGGAAAACACAAAGATCCAAGTATACCGATATATGAAGACCAATACCAGCGGGGAAGGAGGGAGGGGGGAGGGAGGGAGTAGCCCACGAGGCTAGACACTTATAATTATAAGCGTCCGGAGCTTCTAGAATAAAGTGGACAGCTAGGAGCAGACAGCCGTGAAGTGGGAGTGTTGTGTGCTGCACCATCACCACAACACCCTCGCTGGTTCAGGTACGATCTCTCGACCATCCCTTAAGCTACACAGATAGGGTGTAACCTGTGTATTACATCCGATATCGTGCACACCGTGGAACACATTGCCGTAACAGATAATTTACGACGTGTCTATCATCCCACTTGTTCAGCCAATCAGCGAACACCATGGCACGTGTTTTTTTGTTTTTTTTTGCTGCAAGAAAATACTTCTTCGCTTCGACCGGCTGAGGTCCAGTTACTGACATAAGTATCCGTGCGACATACCGATGATTTTACACATATGGCACCCGGTTAAATTTAGCTTAAAAGGCTCATTACCCGTTCAGCGTCTTTTCGGTTACTCACGTCAGCAGACTAATGTACCATATACAGCGAATTCCTGTTATAAAATCGCATTTTGATCGACTTAGTGCAACAGACAATGGGCCTTTGAAGAATAATGATCTACACTAAACTGGTTGGAGTCACATGGGAAATACAGATATAAACATTGTCATTATTGTTATAGTCCCTAGGATCTAGTGAATATCGGGGTGCGACATATCAATATTAATACCACTAAATATCCGTGAACCCGACAATTGCGAAGGCCTACAACAGACTACATTCTAATACATTCATGAACTATAGAAGCTTAACATGTATGTATCAAACATGGGTTCCCAATGAACGACCTTGGGTAGAAAGGGTAGCGATCGTTTGTGGTTGTCAATTCTGACCTGCCTTGTCAATTCTGACTCGACCCCGTACAAACATAGAGGAAAAAAATGTCTTCTTCATTGACATCTCCACTAGCGCAGTAAATTAACAACTAACTCATAATCTAATGTAGATTATGAAATATACTAACTTAACTACATGGAAGTACTGCACTGTAAAAAGTGTAAGCGAAAATAAACGCTCCCCATACACGCAGAAAATACGACCTTCAATTTTATTTTACATTGTTCACTTCTCATCTAACTATCACACCAATCAATATATAGCAAATTATTAATGTTACTCATGTTGTGAGATTGTTGTATGTCCTTGACCCTTCTAAACTTCAATATACCTAAGAGAGGCCTGGACTAAAATTGGGAGCAAATATTTTTTCACTGCCTTCGAGTCAGAATTGACAACAACGAAAGTTCTGATTTTCGAGAGAAGACGTCTGTGCGCTCCAGGTGTGACGTAATGCCAGATCTGTCGTAATAAGCTGTTTGTGGTGCCTAGAGCAAAATGAGCAGTTCCATTCCAGTATGTGATCACCTCATATTTGTCACCTTATATATTACTTCCCTACTATTCGCAAAAACGCTTACTAGTTTTAAGTACCCTATTATTGTATGACAAGCTAAGTGTGAAAATGATTCAGGAATTGCGAAGCCTATTTGGCATGACCCACGGACTGCTGGGAGCGGCGTGAAATGTGATAATTATGACTTAGTTGTTAACACCTGACATCCGTGTTTTCTGCCAGATCGATGCCTATAACAAACTTCCACTAATAACTATATAGGAACTAATTTTCTAATGAAGTTGCATCACATGACTTGATCGATTCATCAGAACTGTGAAGTTTGTTCTTATATGCATTACGACAGATCTGGAGTGCACAGACGTCTACGAAGACAAGCACGGAGACTGTGGAAGGGGAGAATGTACAATAACGTTTGTCATCTACCCGAACTGTTAACTGAAGTGCTAATGTCCAGCAAAATCAACTGGAAGGTTTAGTCAGATCAAATACAGTTTATTTCGGGCGAACTTAAGCAGTGCCCTAAGTGTTTCAGGCGCGGCGCCTCCAAAACCGTTAACCAGAAAATTAGCATGGGGAAAGGAAAGGCAGTCCCAACGGCCGTTTTATTATGGTAGTCATAATAGCTCACAAGCCACTTATCCAATATGGAGATGAACATTGATACACATGTATCAGCATATTTAAAGCATCTACAACAGTTTTAAACATCGAAAATAATAAATTTAAGAGATAGCGAAGCAACTACTGCAAGAAAAATGTAAGCACGTAAACATAATCATTGAGTTGATATTACGCAATGGTTGGTTCCATGTAGCCTATTTATTTACACAACTTGGAAGGGAATGGAACCGACTGAAACCGACACCGCTACCGATTAGCACCGAGACCGGCGCCCCAGACTAGCTACACGCTACACACGGAGTGCCCACAGGAAGTGACGCGCCGCACTTCTGTACCTCACCTTTGAAGAGGACCACTGACCGCGATCCATACAGAACGAAGCGGCCTGGGCGAGCAAGAAACGGGAGAGTGCATCAACAACAAACACACAAAGATTGCAGGGTACAGATCACATCCAAGTAGGTGTATATGAAGCATAACTACCGGTAGCATGGGTGAGTGAGAATAACATTTTAGTAGAGAGGCCTCAATTGATACTTAAAGCTATTCAACAATTCTTTCCCGCCACAATAATTGATGTCACGATGTAAAATTGTGTTTTATGACCTGATTAGTGTGTAAAAATGACCCATTCTTGTCACTCAAATTCAATGCCTGGAGCCTGCAGAATGTCCCTAAAGCTGTACCATAAAATACACACAAACTGTGACGTGGCACACGTACCTTCACAATTTAGTACTTACTAAACTTTTTCTGTTATCATGTTATCAAGTTTGAATCGTGTGTTACAGTTCTGATACTTGTTAAAGTAAATAAATGTTAATCTTTCATTGCAATATACTGCGCAGAATTGGCGGGAAATATCTGTATAAATAACTTTAAGAATGGGTACACACGAGGTCACAGCTAGGTAACGCTCCTTCAGCGACCAGCTCTGAGGTCAGAGACGAAGGGAGATTGATACAAATCATAGTATGGCGGTGGATGATTTGGTGTTTTACGCCACTTTGATGGAAACATGGGCCAAACGGTAATTGAACGAATGATTTAATAGAACGTTTTGACCTATGTCGGTTATATTGCGACAATGGAAAGGTCAAGGCAGAGAGAAGCCATGTCTACGGGAGTACTCTTTGCGAAAAAAGACTTGGGATCTTTAACCTGCATAAACATATTTGCACAGGTGGGATTCTTACAGGCACTGGCGGATTGGGCAGGCCTAGACACTAGCCGACCGCAATACCTGTTAGGGTCTACCTATTAGAGCCTTGCAGGAGAGAACTGTATGAGAGGGCTGTATGAGGGCTGTATGAGAGGGCTGTGTGAGACCGTTGTATGAGAAAACTATTCGTAGGAGGGGGGGGGGGTTGCATGACAAAACTGTATGGGGGATGAAAAGAAAACGGGGCCTAGAGCTGGTTGTAATAAAAACAATCGTTGTTCGTATTAACCCAATGAGATTAGTACAATGGCCAGGAGTTGCGCAAGCTCTAAGTTACATATGGCATGGTCGGTGAAGTTTACCCCATGCGTGTCCTGGTCGCCGCATGCCCTATCCCACATGCTCCCTCGTCGCTGAAGCACTAAACCACGTGTTAATCTGCTTGTGTCCTGGTTATGAATTTTTGCCAGTTCATGTAAATACATTCCACGTAATATCTTAAAGAGGCATACTGATGCAACAGAACGCCCCACGCAACCTAATCTACGGAGTCTCAAGGGACACATTACTGCGCCACAACGCGACATCCATTTTACGGATTATGTTAAGAGACATGCCACTGCTCCAGCACGCCACATCCATTGTACGGAGAATGTTAAGGGACATACCACTGCCCCACAAGACGACAACCATTGTACGGAGTATGTTAAGAGACATACCACTGCCCCACAAGGCGACAACCATTGTAGGGAGTATGTTAAGAGACATACCACTGCCCCAGAACGCGCGAGACGTGGCCCACTACATGTAACAGCACAGCACAGAGCACGAGAGGTGACCTTAGACATAGTACTCCATGCAAGGCGGATCAGATCACGAGGTAGTAACACGGACAGGGAGTGGATTAACTAGATAATGGTGCCGGTGGATTAACTAGTCACGTGGGCAAGGGAAATATGGTGACAAACCGAGAGTTTAGTAACAACCGTATATAGTACAGATGGGGGGAATAGCTTATTTATTATCACTAATAACGGTTACGTCACGTGATGTCTTCTTCAGAGGTTAGAGACACGCAGACTGAAGTAACATCGCTAGGCTACTAGACCAGCTACTCGTCACTCGCCTCGGACTACAGCGGACAACATCCCACAGGACTAAGGCTAGATTCTTTAAAGACAAGTTCTCAACTCAGCTGCTTTCACAGCTGCCAGAAGGCCCCATTCATTACATTGGGTTCCCCCCTCTCCTCCCACCAGCCCCAGGTTTACCAGAGCGCCTCACCTTGGAGATTCTTGTTTTCCCGCTCCATCCGAATCAGCAGCAGAGTCTCCAGAATGGCTTTCTTCCACAGGTGGCGCACTCTCTGCTTTAACAGGCGGCGCTGCTCGTTCGTCTCGGCCTCCTGGGAGAGACCCTGGCTTCCGGGGGGACCTACCGGGACAAGTCAGGGCCGGGGGGAGGGGGAGGGGGTGTAAGGATATATCTGGTGACCACTATGCTACTATATTTAAATTAGTCCATAGATATAGTGCGAAAATAAACAGCTTTATATGATGTAAAAAACCGAAAGATGTGAATCCTGGCATGTATTGGTAGTTACCAGTTATCAATGGCATCAATTATCAACTTAAGTCCTAAGTTCTAAAATAAAAACAAATTATGAACTTAATTGTACTATTCATGTACTTTATAAACTGCCCATTGTAAGGAACTTAAAAAAGTAGGATCGGAACGATTTTTGGTTCTGTTTTGCTTTTGTTTGATCCTCAACACTGTCATGATCCATAGCAAGTATTAATTTACTATTAATAATGACATTTTTAGCATAAAAATGGGCTGGGGTGGATAGAGCCGTGAGTGATGGGGTAGGGGCGTCACCTGCTGGCCTGGGTCGGGGCACCCTGCTGGGGGTGACCACCCCGTGAAGGATGTTCAGTCGCCACGACTTCTGGCCCGGCGACCGCTCCTCACTCTCCTCCCAAGAGGGCGCTCGAAACGACTGACTGGCGCTGGTGGAGCTGCCATTGGAGGGCAGAGGGCTGCCCTGTAAACTGCTCGCCACCCTCGTGAACCTAGAGATAGCATCCGTCCTTACGTTATAATCATATTTCACAAGCATATAATAAGTCATATTTAATTTATGTACGATTTCTTTATGTCCACCACTATCTAAATGGTTAATGTCTCGCGCAGGAATTGTTAAAATAATGGGAACCCCGAAGTTCGTTGTTTACTTATTTCGCTTTTATTAAAATAACAAATGCAAATATTATTATATAACATTTACGTCCATTATGGACTTCGGTCTATTTTCGTCCGATATGCTGGAGACGCTAACGATGATTTCATGATATCATGATACTCATGATATGAGTGAGTAATCCGCGAGTCATTCTGAGACATGGTTCATATTAACGATGATTTCAGTAAATTCTACAAAATTGCTACAGTAATCGGTGCGTCAATACACTGGATGAATGATAATGGTTGGCACAAATATGACAAAACGAGCCTGGCACAGGGTAATAATCTCTAGTAATTCCACGGGAAGCACTCACATTGTCTTCAGGGGGCTGTCCCCAAAGAACATCCGCCCCAGGTCGGGTTCGTCGCGGTCCATCCTCCTCTCCGGTTCACCCCCGCCCCTCCCCTCCGCCTCCCCCGCCCCCCAGCCTCGCTCCCGCACCGGCAGGCTGCTGGTGCTGCGTGTGCGCGGCCGGCGCATCATGTGGGCCATGTGCTCGGCGCCACCTAGCGGCGGGTGGGGGAGGTGGGGAGGCGGGTGCGTGTAGACGTCCTTGTAGAGCGGGGAGGACACCGGGGTCAGCTCAGGAGTCTCCGTGGCCGAGGAGTCCTGGGTAAGGGGGTGGGGAGTGGGTGGGGGGGGGGCAGCCAAATGTCAAACGTCAATATCAGTTATATTGCTTTACGTCGCGTCTCAGGTCCCCGTTGGTTGGCATCTTCTCTCATAACAACCACCAGGTCAGTGGAAAGCGGCGTTTGTGTTTCTGGCCACGCTTTGAGCAGACATAAAGGCTAAACTTGGGCTGCGACGAACAACTGGGAGACGGAAATGCGGGAAGCCGCACGTGATCAAGGGGGTAGCGTACTCGGCTACAGACCGCCAGGTGGCGGGTTCGCACCCCGCCTGTGTCTGGGACCGGTGCATCTTTTCCTCTCATTCCCCCAGCCTGGAGTACATTGCAATGCTCTCGGGCCGCATGTTTAGCCCATGTGTACACAAATATGGCCTAAACATCATTCAATCTATGCCCATGACGCAGGTGCCCAGGTTTGAACCGATGGCCGGTCGGTTTGCAGTTTCGCTCGCCAGCTGACCATCCAAGCTAGGAAGGCTCCCCGGCCCGCCAGTCTCACATCATTATTAAGTTAGTACATGCACATGGACTAAGATAACTACATCCACATCAATGTAAGAACCCAGTGCATTATTCATTCTAGCTGTGTGACGTCATGACAGGCCCATGCACGCGACACCAGCAGCCAATGTGCCAGTCGTGAAACTAATTAATCTCATGCAACACAATCATACAAATGAAAAAAGGACCGGGGATTGGTTAAGAGATATTATGACAGGCATCATGTATTCTAATAACCCATTGCGTTAGTCGTTAGTCAGAACGAGGCTCATAAATAACACGTGACATATTAGTAATAATGGATTGACTGATAAAGGATTGCAGATACAAATGAACCAATTCCGGGAGAAAAGAATCTGTCAATTGTTGAAATATATGTGCTTACGGCATATATTCTTAGTAAATTTCTTTTGTAGCCATGTATCCTGGACGTTTACGGTTACAATAGTTTAAACCTAAAGATATGGGGACATAAATTGTAAGGCGCATAGACTGAATGCATAAGAGACCAATACAGAAGTGATGACTTTGAGACTGACTTACAAAGGACTGAGACTGACTGGAGTCAGATTCGGTGGTCCAGCTCCTCTGCTTAAAGGCATCACGTGACTCTTCTCGCCGGGTCACGTGACGACTCTGGATGTTAGCAAACGAGGGTAAAGCATGCAGGCAAGCCGTTAAAACAGTAACATGCACCAGACCCACAGAGTGGCATAACGTGACCGGCGGGTTAGTCCTCTGTGCAGGCTTCTCTAAATTAACATATACAACCATATACACATATATTATATTAAATTAGTAAAACCAAATTTAAGCTACACGTTAAAACGTAAGAGAAGTGGTTGAGATTGTGAGCCCAGCCTTGTGGTTATTCTATCTATACCCTGGTTCTGACCTGCGGTTTGGGTCGTAAATTCCACACGACCAGTGTTTGTAATGCCCTTGACTCTAATTTCATTTTATATAGTTAGGCCATAGTATGTCTGGTCACCAAGACCAGCACACCGTACGTAGCCGATTGCTGCTCAAACCCAGTTATAATCAGGTTTACTCGATTACCCCCTCACTTGGTAATGGTCAAGGTCATCCATTGCTCTCTGATCGAGGCCAAGCATAGGTTTCGGCTAAGGTGAAGGTCATCTAGCAATGGTTTCAATCAAGCACAGACCAATCGATTAGGTTGCGCAATCGTAAAGAGTCACGGTGTCAGAGTGACCATCGGTCATAAAACTGATTCTGCTGATTGTAATCCCAGCGCACAATAACAACCAACAAGTTCACAGGATAGCACTCCAAAATGATATCCACAACTCTTAGTGGCATAACATATGGGTATACAGTGTATAAGGTAGTGTATACTATACACTACCTTACGTCTAACTAGAATAATAATATATAATATAATACGTCTAACTAGTCACTAGTAGGCTGCATAATATAATCAAACAGTTAGTAGTCTAGTTAAAACAAATCTACTTATAATAACATATAAACAGAAATACATTGAGTTACGGTTGCGTTTCACACGGTAATGTGGACTCTCTGGTCATTGGTACGCCATCTTGCGAGGCACCACGTGACGTCGTCAGCCGCCATTACCATGTGACACACACAACCACGTGTTAGTTTCTCAGCAGCCTCTACCTCCAGGCGCTGACGATCTGATTCATCATAAAACACAAATTAACAAAGCTCCCACACGGCCAAAATACAAACAATTCGTGCCTTCCAAGTGGCCACAATCTAATCCCAGGGTCAAGACATCGACACAAATTTCATTTAGTAAAACGTATGTACATAAGGGAACCCGGATATGCCTATACACCCCGTGGTCATCATGGCGTTGGCCGTAGCAACCGAAGCCTAAACCAACAGACACACACTTACCCGATGCAACATATTCTCAAAAGAACTGGTCAAAGACTTCCGTGCTTTAGTTTTGAACTGATCAAACTTGGAGGCACCGATACTGTTGTTGTTCTGAATATCAGTCAAAATGAACTGTAAACAAAAGTAGAAAGAAAAAAAAAAAAAAAACTCAACCGTATCAAATGAAACAGAAAACAATAAGGCCAGCGGCATAGTGCCTATTCCCAGGACATGAATGTGTCTCTGATGAATAGCAAAGTAACGTGTCGGTCGAGGTCTGACCATGTGAAAGGTTTTCAAAAAATGTGAAAAGTACTGCTGCCAAGTGACTTTAATTTAATCATATATCATGCTATATTTCGTATCCATAGATGTGTCTCATCCATACCTAGAAGTAGATAAAGTAATAAAGGCTAATAGATCTTAACAAACATATCCATGCTTTAGGCTATACACTATATAAAATTGTTCCATATAGACATGCAAAAGTAGCAAGCATATAATTCTTTCCCGCCTTCAAATCATAAGTATGAAGTTTATACACAATTCAAATGAATCTCGAGTGTACAAAGATCATGCCATAATCAAAAGAGAGTTATAGATGAAAGCTATTGAACGCATATTTACAGCACATATGGCTGTCTGGAAATGGGACAGTCTTCAAAAGCAGGAGAAAAACAAAAAAGTTGACCTTTGACCCTTGACGTACCTCGTACTTGACCTGCGCCCTGTTGCTGTCGCTCAGGTGCACGTGGCTTTCCTGTTTTTCCTCACACATGTGACGTAGGATCGCCATCAACGCCTCATTCTTCTCGGGTATCGTACAGGCAGTGTCCAGCTGAGCAGGGGTCAAGGTCAGTTGCATCAGGGTCAAGGCCATCAATAATTCAACTTGTCAAGGTCGAGTCAAATCATCGTGGGGATAGGGGTGAATAAGATCACTAATGTCGAAATCAAGTAAGAACTGCGGTTCAAGGTCACCAGGAAAGCAAAGGTATATAAGCCCATGATTAAGTTCGGGCAAACGATACGTGTTCTATCACTAATAAAATATTGGTGTTGTGTTTTATAAACTATCATCGTGTTGTACCATGGAGGGCGCGTGTTTTACCATGGAGGACACGTGTGTCACCATAGAGGACACGTGATTCACTATGGAGGGCACGTAATTCACCATGGAGGGCAGGTGTTTTACCATAGAGGACACGTGTGTCACCATAGAGGACACGTGATTCACCATGGAGGGCACGTGATTCACCATGGAGGGCACGTGATTCACCATAGAGGACACGTGTGTCACCATAGAGGACACGTGATTCACCGTGGAGGGCACGTGATTCACCATGGAGGGCACGTGATTCACCATAGAGGACACGTATGTCACCATAGAGGACACGTGATTCACCATAGAGGACACGTGTGTCACCATGGAGGGCACGTGATTCACAATGGAGGGCACGTGATTCACCATAGAGGACACGTGTGTCACCATAGAGGACACGTGATTCACCATAGAGGGCACGTGTTTCACCATGGAGGGCACGTGTTTCACCATGGAGGACACTTGATTCATCATCGATAACACGTGTTTTACCATGGAGAACACGTGATTATCATAGAGGACAAGTGAACATCGGGGAATCGTTACCCTGTATTTGGTCATGACGTCATTGCGGTCGGCCTCATTCAGCTGTTCCACTTTGCGGATGAGAATCTCATGAACTTCTTCAGCCGACAGTTCTGAAATTACCATACGAATTGTCATTAAACAAACATTTCAGTATTGAAACTTACTATTAAAATTGGAATTCGATTGCTGCAAAGTTTACATTACTTGTCACAACCGTAAACATACATCTATCTTTAAGAGGCAAGTGTTTAAAGATTCAAGATATCTAGGCTAATAATATAGTGATAACGTTATAAAGAAAACTGATACATTTCAAGCACAATCATATTTTAAGCATAAGAACCCTTACTGTCGATTTCCTGGCAGAGCTTGTTCAGTTGGTGCATAGGACACAACTCACAGACGACGTAGTTCTTGGCATTTTGTTGATAGGCTGCGTGGAAAGCCTGTTTCAACGTCTGCATCACCTCCTCCACCTAGAACAAAGTGAGCAGTACTTTTATAGCGCAGTACCTACTTCACATATAACAAAATGAGCACTACTTGGAACCTCCTCCACCTAGAACAAAATGTGCAGTACTTTGAACCTCTTTCACCCAGAACAAAAAAGCAGTACTTTTATAGCGCAGTACCTACTTCACATATAACAAAATGAGCACTACTTCGAACCTCCTCCACCTAGAACAATATTAGCACCACTTTGAACCTCCTCCAAAAAATTAGGCCCCACTTTCCCCATACCGTTATTGTATACACCATCCTGTGGGGAGAGCGGCAGAGAAACACCCTATATTGAAATCCATAGCGACAAATCAAAGCCCGGGTCACCCCCACCCCTTCCCCCCTCCTATCACCCAAAACACACACGCCAACGCCCCACCCCCCTTCATCCCGTGGGTAATGCGCCCATGCAACTTACTGAGACGCTCCAACCTGTGTTCATTTTTTCTATGTAAGTGTAGAAGTCCTCGATGAATTCTCCCCGTGTGTTATGCGAGGCCATGGTATGGCAGATTATCGTCGGGACTGCTGCCAAGAACACTTTCTTTCGAATCACTGGCATGAGAGACGAACATCCCCAGTCCCTATTGGACACATTGGCTCGCTAATGCCACTTCCAAGTGTCCGAGACGTCAGGCCTCATTGAGAATGGTGGCCATAATGACGAGTCGCAACTGCCGTTCCCATCATTGCGAAGGAAGTCATAACCTTTTCATCATACGGGAGATATACTTCAATTAAACTTTATTATCCTTTGTGGCAAATGGTATATATATAAAGCAAAAGTTACGCAAACTCAGAGACTGCATTTTAACTTATTTGAGCAACAGCTCAAAATCGCAGTACAAGCGGCATATCACATTGTTCTCGCGAAACTATCAAAGTCATAACCGCCTAACAAATTTGACGAACTTAGGCGTCCGGGGTGACGAACTTAGGCGTCCGGGGTGACGAACTTAGGCGCCAGGGGTGACGGACTTAGGCGTCCGGGGTGACGAACTTAGGCGTCCGGGGTGACGAACTTAGGCATCCGGGGCGACGAACTTAGGCGTCCGGGGTGACGAACTTAGGCGTCCGGGACGACGAACTTAGGCGTCCGGGGTGACGAACTTAGGCGTCCGGGGTGACAAACTTAGGCGTCCGAGGTGACGAACTTAGGCGTCCAGGGTGACGAACTTAGGCATCCGGGGCGACGAACTTAGGCGTCCGGGGTGACGAACTTAGGCGTCCGGGATGACGAACATAGCCGTACGAGGTGACGATGATAGCCGACCGAGGTGCTATCCGACATGTTCGACAAGGTTGCCAAAAAAGCCGATATATAAGGGTGTCGAACATGGCGGACATAGACGTCTGATGGAATGGAATGTTGGTGTTTTAGGCCACTTTTGTGCACATACAGGCTAAATTGGGCCAAGGAACCTCCCGAGACGATGAAGGATGAAGGAATGAAACATGCCCCAGATTAGGTGCCCGAGCCCGGATTCGAACCCAGGACCTATTGATCTGCGGTCTAGTGCGCTAACCACTACACCAGGGAGGCCCCCAGACGTCTGATGAAAACTGTCGCCATGCCCATTCATTGCGCCGCTGCCACTCCAAACACACAACACCTGTGTCGCGGGTTAACACGACCACATACTGTGCCGCCATCTGCCGGTGGTGCTCGCATGATAGCAACTAGTGTCTTGCCGATAATCAATTAATGTATCCATCCAATGTCCACGTAAGTACATGCTTAGAGAGCGGCGAGCTATCGTCAGCACAGGCATTGGGAGCTGCGAATTGACGTATTGAGAACACGCATAGAGACCGGCGAATTAAGTGTGGAAGACGAATCCAGTTACAACAGTAGACACGCTGCTTGAAACACACAAGGCGTCTCGAGACTCATCGTACAGCGAGGAGGGGTGGGGGGATGGAGACCAATGTGTAACTAATGGCTACGGCGATCGAAGCCATTGATATTCCAGCAGATGTGCATATTTCTTCTCCGCGAAATAATCCGAGATGGTCAAATAACACTCTAATTGTTAACGATCGATGGCTTTCCCGAAAGCCTTCAACCTTCCTCATCTTTTGTGAGTCAACAACCTGCTCAAGGTGGCATTTTGTTGACGGCGTGCACTTAACTCTGCCTTCGCGGGATGTATACCTATAGCTGTATCCATGCTAGCGCACAGGCCGTGGCCCACTTCCAAACTGCGAGTTGACATTCAAAATGTTATCGAGCCGCATGTACAAATGAGAGAACGAATTTCCGATGATATCCAACCAGTCGTAAACGAGGCGTAAATGGCACGGTGCAGAAAGCGCGTCATTATGGCCACCGTCACCATGGCAACGGCGTCAACGGGAGAAACCGTTTGACTCCGACATTTTCTGGAACGCTGTTGAGTGTCTGTCCCACGATGATGAGTGTTTGTTGGGTACAAAGGGTTTCTCGGGTATCATGATATTGGGTAACGATACAAGTAATTGCCATACATTTATATGTCCGCAGGGTAATAGAACACAAATATCCGTCGCAACTATGCCCGATGAGCGACTGAACACTTTCGCTTGTGTGGCCTATTTAGCGATTAAATACGTTCGCGTGTATCCTAAAACACGAATACAAAATTCGAGACATAGTGAGAGAAAAAAAGAAACACATACGCACGTAGTCTGTATGTCCTAATGGATGGGAAAACATCCTTTTGACCTAATTAACGCGTGTGTCCCATTGGGCGATAAACATTTTGATGTGTGCTATTAAATACGTACCCGGCCAGCGCTGACGCCCATCCCAGGATCACACCAGGACCACTCGGGGACCAAACCGAGACCACACCAGGTTCCCCGGAAACTTCCCTGTACGACACAGAATTGGCCTCGGAAAGAGAGACTCCCCCACGCTCCTCTCCACACGTCACCTTCTCGTTCTAGGCATCAAGGGCGCTTGCTCACGACGACTCACACAAAAACAGTGCACACATGTGCATGTACACTATACAGCCGTTGTAACGCGGGTAACTGCGCCCAAAGCGATATCCAATAGATCAATAATGAACATGCCAAGCTCATCTTTTCAGTTATTGCACAGATAAACGCTAAAATCGATATCGTGAATACATTGTAGGCGCCGGGTGGGGGGTGAGGAGGGTGGAGCGATAGGGGACAGTGATTTATACACATCATAGCAATGACGGGAGCGAGTGTTTGTATAGGTTTGTAGGCCTAGGTGGGGGGATGGGGGTAGGGTTGGGCTAGATATACATGTACACAAGTGTGAAATTGAGACATATGTACACTCGTACTCGTCCGAGGGTGGGGGGAGGGGGTGTAGGGCCTTGCTGGCGCAATGGTTAACCCACTACAGGTCCGGTTCGAACCCGGACCCGAGCATCTAATCAGGGGTTTGTGTCATCCAGGCACCTTTCATCCAAGACCACACCGGCACCACTCGAGGACTGTGACCACACTGGGACCACACTGGGACCACACCGGGGGCACACTGGGACCACACCTGGACCACACCGGGACGACACCTGGACCACACCGGGACCGATCGAGGACCACACTGGGACCACTCCGAGACAACACTGAGACCACACTGGGACCACTCGAGGACCACACTAGGACCACTCTGGAACCACACCATGACCACACTGGGGGCACACCTGGACCACACCGGGACCACCCGCTCTCTGCAGTCCGCCACATGTCTGTCTCGGAACACGATACATACACGGTCCGGCATTCTTCCGGGCAAATCGATCCTCGACCAATTTTGGAGGGGAAGTGGAGACGCACGCAGACGGGACAACCCACAAGAATTACGTCATCCAAAAGCGTTTTCTTTTCTTTCCTACGCCATGTTTGTTTTAAGCAGCATTTAACACGGGAACTGGGTCTGGAGAGACACAATAAACCCGTCCGGCAGCATCAACTTTAAGAGATAATGGAATCAACTTACTGTTACCCAAAAACGTTATTACTGTCATGCGGAGCGTTGTCAGATATGAAATACGAGACGGTCAAGCAGAGCTTGAGAAGGAAGACGAAAATTGTGGTTATGGGACCAATTCGACTATGTTAAGACCCATTTCATGACGTTAACACGCCGTCAGTCATTTGGCGTTCCGAGGCTTTATAATGGGCTTGGCCATGTTAAAGTGTGATTATTTGCCAGCGTCAAAACTACTGGTTCGATTTTGATGGTATTTGGCATACATGATGTCAGTAATATGGGTACGTATTCCACCACATATGAGTCATCTACCTGCATTTATGTAGTCACAGCGAATTTTTTGCGCTTTCGGCATTGTCAAAATTGATCATCCAATTACTCGAAAACTATAAACGTGAGGTGAAATCTGAGGGCACATTACTTTTGCGTATCTCTCTGAAGAATACTCTTAAACAAATCGCGAATCTCTAGACCAAATATTAACGAAGTTACGCGGAAATACATGTTTCGTAACCTTGACCTTGATGTGACCTTGACCTTGGAAGCGTGACCTTGGTCAATATAATATTTTACGCCCAAATACTAATGTCATGTCTGACGCAACGTGTCGTTTGTCTGACATGTCCCCTTCATGGAGAAATTAAGGAGGCCTGATTCCCGTCAAAATGCTCCCATAGGGTCCCATGTTAAACTTTGGGGATTTTTTGCAGAAGAACTATGCGGACGATGTTCAAAATTGAAACACCGTATATAAGGTATCTATGAGCCCAATACGTGAATTAATTTTGAGCGTCATTAAGTACAAACTCGGAACGCTATAGAGATTTTGCCGATTTTTGTTCCTATCTATCAATGGTTAAGCGAATTGCGAAAAATTCCTGTGACCTTGACCGTTGACCTACATAGCCCATCTACGAACTTAGCCTGACGATTGCCATTCCGCATCTTTTTGTGAATTTGGAAGTCGATAGCTTAAGGCATTCGAAAGATAATGCGTTACGTTACAAACGGACAAACACACATACAGACAGACCCAGAACGTCAAGCGTAGCTTGAGAAGGAAGACGAAAATCTGGGGCTAAGTGCAACTGGAATATATATAGCAAGTGCCGACTATGTACATGCATTACTGACAGAGTATAGGCCGAAATGTTAGCGCGCCGTGAGTCACTTAGCGTATCGAAGCTTTATAATGGGATCGGCCATGTTTAAGTTTTTTTGCGTGGAAAGCACTGGTCTGATTTGAATGGTATTTGGCACACATGATGTCAGTAATATTGGTACCTAGTCCACGACATACAGGAAGTCTATCTGCATTTATGTAGGCACAACGATTTTTCTCCATTTTTATTCGGGTCAAATTTAACCATCCAATAGCTCGAAAACTATAAATGTGAGGTGAAATCTGAGACCACATTTCTTTTGTGCCTCTCTCAGAAAAATACTTTGAGACAAACCGCGGATCTCTAGAGCCAATATTAACGGAGCTACGAAGAAAAACATGATTCGTGACCTTGACCTGTTGTGACCTTGACATTGGAAGCGTGACCTTGATCAATATAGTACTTTGCGCCCAAATACTAATGTCATGTCATACGCAAGGTGTCGTTTGTCTGACATGTCCCCTCCATGGAGAAATTGGGGAGGCCATTTTCCCTCCAAAAAACTTTGGGAATTTTTAGCGGGAAAACTATTTGGGCGATTTGCACAAATGAACGACGATATAGAATGTACTAATGGGCCCCATACGTGAAATAATTTGCGACGTGATTAAATGGAATAATGGAATAACTGCGAACGTTATAGCGATTTTTCCGATTTTTGGTCCTATCTATCAATGGTTAAGCGAATTTCGAAAAATTCCTGTGACCTTGACCGTTGGCCTACATGACCCATCTACGAACTTAGTCTGACGATTGCCATTCCGCATCTTTTTGTGAATTTGGAAGTCGATAGCTTAAGGCATTCGAAAGATAATGCGCAGCGTTACAAACGGACAGACACACTCACAAACCGAACACACCGACATAAGACGAAAATTGAACATTTTCGTCTTAAAGATTCACCGAACACACCGACATAAGACGAAAATTGGAAATTTTCGTCTTAACAAAGGTGGTCCAGGCCGCTGAATTGGGCCACTACACCTCTGGGGGACTATGGACTGGGCTTGGGCGAATCTGGCCTCACACGCAGAGGCAGACAGCGGCCGGCAGCTTAAACCGGATACCCACCAGGGTGGACGGCCTACACAACCAATCTAAGGATTACCCGCTCGCGTGGAAATAAAAGTGGCCTAGTGGCTATGCGCTTACGGACAGAATAGCTGCTTAAACACGGGCGAATTTGTTTATTTGGTATCAGACCTTTGAATTATAACAAATGCCAGCGGACGTTAAAATCTCTCCTTATCTTCTCCCTATCGCCACCGTCTCAAATTACTTACACCCGATCTCCCGCCACCCACATGGCGGTGTCTCTCTGGTGTAGCGATTAGCGCACTGGACCGCAGATCAATAGGTCGCGAGTTCGAAGCTGGGCCAGGGGGCCTGTGCTCGCGCATGTTTCATCCATACAACGCATCATACCACTTGCCACCCCACGGGTGTGGGGTGAATAATGTGCACCATGAGATAAACAGGGTCGGGGATCACCATGGAAACACGAGATGAATCAGTGAAACTGCCCCAGACACGAGTGGGATTGCCCCCCCCCCCCCCCTACCAGTCCAACTCGCTACATATCACGGCTTTAGCAGCTGCACCAACATACGCATTGGTAAAGCAGGCGGTGACAGCTGTGACGTCATCGCAGTTAGAAGCCACGTCACCCAGTTGACATGCCAGCCTAGGGGTAAGGAAGTGCACCACATTACGCTATCACCTAACCACAGGAGGAAAGCACAGACGACACGGGAATCGCCCCAGACCAACTTCCAGTAGTGATTCACGAGCACTTCCCAGCTGGAATACGTGACCTTATCTAAGCCTTATGGATCCGGCCAACATTAGCCGCGAGTTACAGCGCTGAAGTCACGGCGCGACCACACTGACGAAGAAGCTCGGATGTCGGTAGACACGAACTGCTGACGACAAATTGTCAACAGTTGCGAAAACAGGCAATCATTTCTACCTATTTAATCAATGTATTGCCGTCGTAGGGACTTACCTTGACATCATTCACAGGCATTATTACAAGCTGGCGATGCCAAATCCAGAAGAATAGCGCACCAGTAATTCAGGGAACCAATATAGTGGACAACGGGCCTGCAGCTGTATCCAGACCCAGGTGTGGAACCAATACCCTGGGCAGCGGACCTACAGCTCTACCCAGACCCCCAGCCCGCACTAAGCAGCAGCATGCAATGATAAGGCGAAATCCACAGGAGTAGGGATGTCGGGTGCAGGTTGTCTGCATGGGGTGGGGGGGGGGGGACTGGTGGGTAATCATCAGTGATACACCACAAGGTCATCAGTGACCACGCTAAGGTCAACAACCCCTCACCCCTCCCTCACCCCATCTCAAAGTAAACCATCCCCAGCCAGCCACCCTCTTGTCCAAATAAAGTATTCCCAACTCACCCACCCGTCCACCGACCCACTCGGGTACCAAGCTAGCCCTTCACCATCAGTGTACCTCCCGCCACTCAGACAATAGGGCCGCATGCCTACAAATTTGTCTTCCTTAGGAACCGTGCTATGCCTATAATGCTAGTATCAACGCTACATATGCACAGCTACCGATTTATATACAGGCTTTAACAATATACCCGATACACACACACACGGTCGCGCATAAACTGATAATTACATTTGGGTTGACGTCAGTGACACGTGCCTTAAAGGACAGATGACCAGGAACAGCGATAGACTTTCTAAACAAGGTTTGGAATAAGGTAAGATATTATGAATAGGATGAATAAATACATGATACTCTCAGGACTCGTGCGTGGTATATATAGTACGCCCCAACAGCCTGAACGCATAAAAGTCACCAATCTGGACCAAGGAGCATCCTGATTTGACATTGGACGCGGGAGATTATATTCGGCCACCCAGGGTTGTTTGTACTGGAGTCTCGTTGACATCGTTATCATTGCTACACAGGTTCAGTTGCGGACACAAACACGCAGATAAGAGGCTCCACCTCTCTCACATCTGTAGCTTCCTTATTGCTAGCATCACGGGTTATTTTGTTGCGTTTTTTTTCTCGATATTTGGTAGTTTATTGGTCAATTACACACACATATTAGAAGTTGATCAACGTCCCAACGAATGATGTCTCCATTATATAGGACGAAGTCCATAAAGACAAAGAATGATATCTCCATTATATGGGACAAAGTCCACACAGACAAGGTTTCCATGGTTATATAAGACAACATCTCCACGAAGGACGTCTCTATTATCAAGGACAAAGTCCATCAAGATCAGGTTTCCATGGTTATATAAGTCTCCACGAATGACGCCTTTAGTATCTAGGACAAAGGTAAAAAACATTACGTTTCCACAATTTGGGCAATATACCCGTAATAAACCAGCTCGAAAAACCTGAAAGCCCCTTTTATCCATTTTACTCTGTATTCCACAAGTAAAATACTCTAGGGTGGAAGATAAAGCATGTTGTAATCCTTTTTATTATTGTGTTCTACGTCATCAAATTCGGGACCCGGTTTTCATCTTATATCCACAGGAAACATGGGGTCGGCTGGTGACTTATCGTCAGCACGGTTAGATAAGCACATCCAGAGGGTGCCGACTAATAGAAAACATTCCCGCACCAAATGTAGGACGATCGCTAAAAATAGTGTCAGCGTAATCCATCTCATCGCGGGGTGTGTACAGTGACAACACAGGGTCACACAACATCTGGGCCAGGTCATGCACCGGGCGCCAGCTACATCAAGGGGTCACACAACACAGGGTCACACAACATCTGGGCCAGGTCATGCACCGGGCGCCAGCTACATCAAGGGGTCACACAACACAGGGTCACACAACATCTGGGCCAGGTCATGCACCGGGCGCCAGCTACATCAAGGGGTCACACAACACAGGGTCACACAACATCTGGGCCAGGTCATGCACCGGGCGCCAGCTACATCAAGGGGCACCTTGGGAAATGTCGGGTACCAATCAACAGATATCTGACAAATACATCACACGTATATATCAAAAACCAAGTGTGGTCAATAACAACTATGTGACGTCCGAAATTATATTATATCATTATATTGGGCTGTGCATTCAGTAGAAATTGACTTTGGGAATTATGATTTGTAGTACAGGTGAGATGATTGGAGTGGGACCGACTGGGTTCGCTCGGAACCAGGGAATCCTCCGAGCGCCAAAGGGTGATACTTTCCATGGGGAAACACATTTCGCACTAGAACCAATGCTATGTTCATGTCATTCTCAACAAACAGTCGCACATTGGGGCGTGAAAACCGACGATGACGCCATGATGTTTTCACTTACCAGGGACACGGACGCAGCTGAAGTGAATTATGACGCAATAGCGTCTTCTAGTTCCAAGACCTCTGTGACGCAGCTAAAGTGAATTATGACGCAATCACGTCTTCACTTACCAGAGACTCTGGGACGCAGCTAAAGTGAATGATGACGCAATCACGTCTTCACTTACCAGAGACTCTGTGACGCAGCTAAAGTGAATGATGACGCAGTCACGTATTCACTTACCAGAGACTTTGGGACGCAGCTAAAGTGAATGATGACGCAATGACGTCTTCACTTACCAGGGATTCCGTGGCGCAGCAGAATACGTAGCAGAGAAAGTGGTTATTGGACGCGTCTCTGGATATGAAGCCGAAATGTTCTGGATGGCGAATACCCTAAAACAAAGCAACGAAAGGGAACATTGAGACAATGTACAGATAACAGCTATAAGCTGATAGACTAAGGCCATAGAGACAACAGCTATAAGCTGATAGACTAAGGCCATAGAGACAACAGCTATAAGCTGATAGACTAAGGCCATAGAGACAACAGCAATAAGCTGATAGACTAAGGCCATAGAGACAACAGCTATAAGTTGACAGACTAAGGCCATACAGACAACAGCTACAAACTGATAGACTAAGTCCATAGAGACAACAGCTATAAGTTGACAGACTAAGGCCATAGAGACAACAGCTATTAACTGATAGACTAAGGCCATACAGACAACAGCTATAAACTGATAGACTAAGGCCATAGAGACAACAGCTACAAACTGATAGACTAAGGCCATACAGACAACAGCTATAAACTGATAGACTAAGGCCATACAGACAACAGCTACAAACTGATAGACTAAGGCCATACAAACAACAGCTATAAGCTGATAGACTAAGGCCATCCAGACAACAGCTACAAACTGATAGACTAAGGCCATACAGATAACAGCTATAAGCTGACAGATAACAGCTATAAGCTGACAGACTAAGGCCATAGAGACAACAGCTATAAACTGATAGACTAAGGCCATACAGACAACAGCTATAAAAACAACAGCTATAAGCTGATTAACTAAGTTCATAAAACAACAGTTATAAACTGGTAGACTAGTAAGTCAATACAGACAACAGCTATAATCTGATAGACTAGGTCAAAACAGACAACAGCTATAAGCTGATAGACTAAGGCCATACAGACAACAGCTATATTATAAGCTGATGACCATGTAAACATATAGCAATAAGCTGATTTAGACGGCCCTTATTAAGAATAGGTTCGCACTATTGAGTGTCCATACCTGTGAGCAAAACGAGATGTCCTTAAACTTCCTCTCGAAGATAACGCGCTTTCGGTCTGGACTGATGAGACACACCTCCTTGTCGCCCACTTGAATCAGCATCGTTCGGTTCTTTCTGCACTGATTGTTTTGACCTTGAAGAACCATTTTGTGCAGGTTATCGGTGTCGTGACCTCCATCTGCCCCCACGTGACCTTGAGAGGTCATGGTCTTATTGATATCGTGGCCTCCATCCACGGCAGCGTTCGGCGTAGGGGTGAACCTGTCGTCCCCGCCGTCCGCGCCGTCACAGTCCTGCGCCCTGCGCACGGCCTCGCGCAGGGCGGTGCCGCTACTGCTGCCCCCTAACGGGATGCTGTCAGTGCTGCCACCGTGCGGGCAGTTGTCGTTCTCCTGATCGCTGGCGTGCTCCTTCACGTCCTCCCCGATCACCGCGCCGACGACGGCCGCGGCGGCCGCAGCGCCTTGCGCAGTGATGTCACAGGAACCCTCCTGGAAACTCTGGGAGCGCAGCCGGTTTTCCTGTAACGAGACGGACCGCTCCAGATCGGCTGGGAGGCTGCGGATGCTGGATCCGCTGTAGTGGCGCTGGCGATCTTCCCCCGTGCCTTCCTCCTTCTTCTTCTCCTCAGCCTCCTTGAAGCGCTCCACGGCCTCGTCTATGAAGGTAGGCGGCGCCTTCTTGCTGGTTACCAGCACCTTGCCCACGTACATGACTTCACAGAGGTGGGTGATCGGGCCCTTGTTAGGGGCCTCCCCGCCAGCACCATCCCCGCCGCCCAGGGACGCAGACTGCGGATTACTGTTGTGATCTTTCATGGCTTCTTTAGTAGCTTCGCGTATAGTAGAAAACAACTTTGGTACCTAAAAGAACACGAGAAGCTCATTAGCAACATTCAAACATGCCTCATAGCAAGGGAAGTTATTTGCCAGGTGTCCAGACGAAGACTTAACAGTTGCATCTAGTAGGGCCTAAGCCCTAACTTCAGGTAGACTGAGCCAAACTTAATAAATATGTAGATCTACCCATTGCCACTTCATTAATTAACTTCCAAGCCCTTATCTACCAAACAGCTTCTGACTTCATCAAGCTATTTGTTTAACTATCTCTCCAGGTACCATATGAGATCGGACTTCCATCTCAGACACATAGGTAAGTGCTCACCACTTTATCAAGATAATCAAACCCTTTTAAAACTGTTATAAACATGCTAAACATCTGACAACCTCATGAAAACAGTGAACGAATCACACCATATTGAAGATAAAGGAAAAAAGCATATATATAAGACTGATATTTTGCAATAATGTATATTTGTTAATATATATACTGAACATTTTCCATCTATGCCAGGTAGGTAAATAAGGAAAAGCTATGACAGCAGCCAGTTGGAATCAAAGAGATAGTAATGAAAGAATGAGTGTTTTACTAATATTATCCATATTTTATCTCTGTACTCACCCTGTAATTAACCTGAATTTACCTAAGCTATTAATAATAACAAATACCTTCCTAGTTCCATTCATACCTTTTTTTCAAGATCAATAATTCCAGAGAAAATGTAATATCCACAGTTCAAAAGATAAGGCTACAGATAAGTATGCTTATATCATATATGATTTAATCTAGTAAGGCTACAGATATAAAGATAGAGACAATGGCAGCCCTGTTAGATGCCTACTAAATGATACATACAGTAGGATGGAAAGGGGGAAGAGGAGGATGGTAAGGAGTTGGAATATAGCATAAACATGTAAAAGTTGCAGATGGCTTAGGGATTAAATGTGTTTGAATATTTGAAGTAGCATTAACTTTAGATCACAGAGAAACTGGAAGAGAGTAGCCTAACTATGGAATATATTTATATTGATGTAATCATATATTTATTCTACATCAATCCTATAAGCTAAATACAAAGTCCAAATGCTAAATAGTGAATCTTAATAATAGACAGTATCTTGAAAATATTATGCAAATGAAGCGATATAAATTTTATTAAAAGCTATATTCAATATTTAGCCTGAAACTGTTGTATTTACAAATTTAGACCCCTTTAAACAATATTATATATTATCATTTATTTAACACTTCATCTTTTACTTACACTTTTTAACTTCTTTTCAGCATAGGCTACTATTATGAGTTCGTTATATTAATCTTTATATTAATTATTGACTACTGACTACTCCAAAATTTAAATAACATGCTATATCCTGTACAAATGCTACTAATTTTAAGTCAATTTTAAAGACTTGGATAATATAATCTTGATAAATTAATGTATTTATTTAACTTACCACATTTCCTTCTGAAGCTTGAAAAACTTGACATGTAAAGAGTGAATCTGGATTTGCTCTTGTCAAGTAAGCAAAACATCCTGGATCTCTATGCGTCCTTGCAAAACGGGAAAGTGTCTGTAACTTATGCTCAAAGAGTATTTCATCTGAATCAACTGCAATAGCTGTCAAGTTATCTGCTATAACTTGTAATGAAACCAATCTTTTCATAGAAGATCGACGAACTTCAGCCATTATCCATGGTAGCATAGGCTGAGTATACCTTCTATCTAAAATAGAACTTCCCAGATATGTCACATGAAACATTTTACCAGGCTCTTTTGATCTCATTTCCTTTGTACAGCTGCCACTGACATTATCATTCTCAGTCACTACACAATGTGTCAAATCTTTCTCAACACAAGCCTGCTCATGTAGAGGTTCAAATGTAAACTGCTGGCGAGGTGTTGGTAGATTAACCAGCTTTGGTGGTAAGGATGAGGAGCAAACGGAATGAAATGCCGACCCTGGGCGCCCAGTGGCCGACGGTGACAGAATGGCATTCTGCGGTTGCTGGCTCTGTGCCTGTGGAAGTGAGTGGGAGGCGTTGTTGTGTGCTGCAGACATGGCACCTTGCAGAAGCACTGGCGACGAATCAGACTCGCTGCCAAACGACCCGACCCCGCTGTCCTGTAGTGCTCGACAACCAGCCGGGACTACCTGCTCTCCGTTCTCAGCCATAATTAACGCAAACGACAGCTTTCATGCTAAATTTGGTTACGTTACCGCCGATTTGTTTTGATTTGCAAGCACAGAGACTTGGGAAAGGCGCCACCTGGTGGAATTGACGTCAGACTTGGATGAATCGGAAAGGGAAGCGCAACTGATCGTTTGGATTTAACCCCGGGGAAACGGGCTTCGGGGTTGAGTTGCGGAGCACGATCGACCGCAGAGAACAATTTGTTGCGGGCATATCCACTAAATAATTAACCCTAATTTGGAAATAACAGCCCACTCTAAATAGTGTAAAACATTGATAAATAAAGGATAACTAATATGCATCGATATTTACGGGTTATCCCCATGTATTTCAAAAGAATCGCCGTCCAGAGTTGAATATTAGGATGCGGTACTACTGTCGCTGAGGCGGTCGATCGCGGTTGATCGTGCTCCGCAACTCAACCCTGGCTGCCCGGCTGGGGAAGTCATGTCTGGGGTGGATAAGTTTGGGGGGATATATAGACTAGACTGTAATAGAATGTCCCCCAGGCACCGAGCTCCCGGTCCACATTGCGACGGGGATGTGTTGCAGTAATAGGATAGGCACCTATATGGCACTTGGGACTCTTTAAACCATTTATATTATGATAATTTTGTATCCGGCCCCTCCTTTTTGGAATCTAGACCCGTTTTTTGTGGCCACTCAGGCATCGTTGAAACACAAACATAAAATAGACTACATGAAACCACACGAAGTTTTGCAAAATATTGTGCTGCGTCCACTATTTGTGCAGAAATCATGTAAGTTATACCTCCAACTACATGTGCATTCTCACTTTCTTAAACCAATTTTTCTAATCCGGATGATGTTTGGTCCAGCACTAAACCTCGCCTTATAAAATAAACGGCTGCATATATCATCGTGTTTTCATTGATTTAGGTATAGGAAGTGGATTATTCCATGCGCGATTTGGTAAATATATATAGAGAAACTGAACGAAAATAATTATGTTATGGTGTTTGGCACCTTCGAATGTATTCTGCATTGTTAAAAACATTTTAGCTAAATTACGCATCTCATTAAATTTACGTCATTTTTTTTAACACTTTTTTTTACATGTGAGATGACGCGCCATATGGTGACATTTAGAATCCAGAGATCTGATTTCTATATTTTTATTGTTTCTGATTCTTGTATCATTATTTTTTCGATTCTGGTGAATTTAAGCTTAAATGCAGAAACTTCATCGGAAGCAGGCTAGCAGCGAAGACGATCCCTGTATCCCTGTCCCTGAGCTGGCATCTTAGCATCACCTTTATCTTCAAGCCCCCCTCTTTAGCCGCGCCCATGATCCCCGGCGACTGATAAGTTGCCGATACATGTGTGATATCTCTCGGTCCAGCCCTCTGTGGACCCGTCATAGGACCTACCCCTATACTATAGATACGGGGATCAAGGGTCACTAACTGATCAGGAACGTTTTCAGGTACCCGCCATGGCTCAGATGTTTTTGGTCTATTTATGTTGCACCGCGCCGGTACCGAGATACTGCACATGTAGAACAAAACGAACAGTTGGAGTCCATGTGACGTTTGTTATCCGATGAAACGATAATATATGAAGTCATTAATTTTGTGGAAGGTTATCAAATAATCAACTGTATGACTCATATCCAACACAATTTTAACGAAACTGTTCATTTAATATATATTGTCTACAAAAACGTGCTGTTGACTCATCGTTTATTTATTAATTTATTCAGCCCATTGCATACAGAGATCCCTGTTTTGCCCATTCCACAGTAAAATTCATCATGGCCGACACGAGATGGTTGCCGCTGGAATCCAATCCTGATGTAAGTTTCTATTTTCTTCAAAAGTACATAACAGATTAGGTAATGTTTTCTGTTCGTAAATCAGCTTTGTCCAGTCTGTAAACTGATGTACTACATGTGAGTTGTCTTTCCTTTCTTTTCAGGTGATGAACAAGGTTCGTTAGCCGGCATTTCCAACATAGACAGCCTGACTCAGTCAGTGACAGTGTCAGTGAGCCAGACAGACACAGTCTACAAGCTTAAAACAAAATAGAAATCATGTTTTAACAAGTTATTTCTTTGATCTTGTCACTTATAATCAAAGCTCTACATGTAGATTATCTAGGGAAACTCCCTTTTAGATAACAGACTGGTTTAACACGATAAATAATCATTTAGTAAAATGATTCTTGAAAATCGGCAATGCAGCATTGCAGGTTAAAACATGATTTGTGCAGTCATGAAAACCTTGAAAATATAAAAGTTATAAAAACTGTTTTTATTTAGAAAGAAAAGTCACGACTTAGATGTATATTAAGTGGAACCATTGAAAAGTTAATCTTGCTCTCCTTAACCATAGTTAATGTCTACGTTTTTATTACATAAATCAAAGATATTATTATTAAATAAATGTTTTTTTATCAAACTGGTAAAGTGTAAAATTGTAATTTTATATTCTTTGATAAGATATGATATCTTTAATTAATTAAATAAGTAGGTCTAGTAATTTATTTATAAACTTTTTATAAATTATATAAATTTATAAATTATATAAACATCTTATAAATTATATAAACATCTTATTAATTATAAACTTCTTTTAAGTTTTATCCCATTAAGCTTAATAAACTTAATATATCTGAGGTTATCTATCAATGCCTTTTTTTTTAGAGATAATTTAATGCAAACTATTCATTGCTGTATTAAATGGTTAGAATTTTATTGATCTATATCCATTTAGAATTGCTCGGGGGGGAAGCCAAGTGTGGTAAAGGTTTCTGTTGGCAGTCCTAAAACTTTTACCTCTTTCTACCCAGATAAGCTTTGCAATTTATACTTGGCAACCCATTATTTTGATATAGTTTGGGACATGCCTCCATTTATTTAATCAAATATATTATTCTATTGATAGATACAGAGAGTTTTTCAAAACTTATTAAGCTTAGAAGGATTTAGAAAAAGCTGAAAGCTTTCTCATTTTTAATTTGTTAAAGGGAACCACCAGCGTGGCCTCTAACGCTGCTTTACCGATTCATATAATACCCAATTGTCTATCCTCCAAATTACAGATTTTTTCCTCCTATCTATAGCTCACAAAAAAATTTAGAAGTGAACGCCTGGCACGATTTCGCCGCTTAACCAGGCGCCTGCCCTTTTTGGAGGTGTGTCCGCGATTGACCAATCAGGAGGCGATACTCTAATTTATTCAAACCGGAAATTGCGCCTATTGTGTGAGCAAAACAAGAGCGCGTGATCATCGCTAACATAAAGAGCTGCGATTCTAACTCCAGTCATGGCATTGTTGCGGATTCCATCGTCGCAAGGCGTATATCAATTTGTTTGGATGGTACATTTCTATTAAACACTAAGATCATGTTCTACTGCGCGGCTTGGAACTGCTGCTGTTCATCTGTAAATCGCGGCCCTGATCTCTCTCCCCGCGAGTGATAACATAAGGTGGTGCCACATGAATAGTCACAATACGCGTCACTGCTCCCAGCAAAATGGCGCTCTGCTTGACATTGCACGGGGCGGGTTGCCTTAATTGTTTTCTCCTTACCAGTCGGCTGAAACGAAGCGTTATTACTCGCAAATTGAAATTTAGGATGTAAACTTTCGGTGCAGGTCGCGATTAAATTAGGTTCGACACCCGCTTTAAAAAATTGGATAATATATTTCTTTATGAATGATAATATTTTCTTCATTATTTAAAAGATATCTAAATTATACTATATCTTTATTCCAAATATGTTACCTATTCTTTAGTACTAATAATACTTATATTTAATGCTGATCAGATTCTAAATTAATATATTCAGATTTTATCACAGGAATTCACTTCTTATATATTAAATATAAACTGCAATCATAATGATTACAAATAATAGTTAACAGTACTGATATTATATATAAATAGTCATTATGTATATTTCTTGATATAATATATTAGTGTTATAGTTTTTAAATATAATTGAATGCTTTATATTGATAGACATATCCTTTTAAAACTTTCAAAATTAGATGTTAAAGACTTAGCAATTGTAGTCAAATGTCATGATCATGATGGAAACAGTTATGACTGATTCTTTACTAATTATTTGTGATTCTCATGCCTACCTGGATAGTATGTCCGCAAACTGGGAGTTCCAGACAGTTGGCAGTTTGTTGATGTGTTTGACTTGTCTAAAGAAGGCATGCAGGGCATCTCAAAGCCTGTCTTAGCTGTTCTTCTCTTACTTCCTATTTCTAAGGTAGTAAAAAGTAACCTACAGATTAATTCAATCTATTATTTAAGTCTATAGATATATATAGCGAGACATATATGGTAAAACTTGCCTTTTGAAAAGCCTTTCGCTAAGTGATGTACTATAACTTTTCCTGTGAAATCCTGGTATTTCAATTCCTGAAAATGGCTGGGTATAAGGCTGGTTTTATTATATGGTGTTGTGTTGTTTGCATGCACCTTTTAGATGTAACATAATCCTGTTGAATAGGAATATTATTTCAAAATATTTTTGTGACAACTTAAATGTCATAATTTCAATTATACTGATAGGATACATTATTATTTATTTATCATTGCTTCAGTAAATGTGTATTCAGTTGTTTTTCGTGATTGCATTATTTAATATTTGTGTGATCTTGTTTCCATATGTTTTATTTTCCCATTTGTATCCACTGGCAGTATGTTCGCGCTTTAGGTGTTGCTGACACCTGGGAGTTCTGTGATGTGTGGGGTCTTGAGCCAGAGCTTTTGCTCATGGTCCCCAGACCAGTTGTGGCTGTGCTGCTTCTGTACCCACTCAACAGTAAGGTAGGTCCTCAATGCCATCACATGTAACTTTGGTAGGTCCTCAATGCCATCACATGTAACTTTGGTAGGTCCTCAATGCCATCACATGTAACTTTGGTAGGTCCTCAATGCCATCACATGTAACTTTGGTAGGTCCTCAATGCCATTACATGTAACTTTGGTAGGTCCTCAATGCCATCACATGTAACTTTGGTAGGTCCACACGATATGACCAGAAGTGGTTATAGCATCCTGAATAAACAACTAAACCATACCTGGTCATGTGGTTAGGTCTTCAATGCCATACATGTTTTGGTTAGTTCTCATTACCATCCTTGTTTCCACCTGAGAGTCTAACAGCATATGGCTCGGTGATTCGAGCCATGCTGTGGCCATGTCTGCGTGGTCGCAGGATAAAGGTGTCATGTCTTTCTTCGCAGAGAGTAGGTGGTTACCCACGGGAACATGGCTAGGCTCTTCCCGTCCTTCTCCCATTGTCCTAAATAAACAATCAAACCATCCCAATGTTGTTAGGTCTTCAATGCCATTCATGTTATCTTTGGTCCTCACTGCCATCGATGTTAAATGGGGTACATCGTCAAGGCCATCCCTGTTAAGTTGGTTGGATCCTCGATGCAATCAATGTTAAATTTTGCATATTGTGAAGGTCGAAATATTTGATGGATCGATTAGACACAAAACTGCTATTAAAGCCAGAAATAAGAACTATGCCACTGTTATATCAATCTCTACACCTGTGTCAGTGTTAATAATTTCAATGCCACAGGACTATCAATCACAGTCTTTATTGTTGTGTATTTCTTCAAGGATGTAATCCTATATAATTAGTGAATGTTGCCTTTAATGCTTTGAGTCCTTTGACATTATTGTGCTTTACCGTTTGTGGATGTATGCAAGATTTTTAGGTGGAAATATATGTACATGAAACATGACCATTGCACTATGTACTTTGTACACTTAAATGGTTTTATATTACCTGTGTTAAGAGACGGTCAATACTCTGCATTTATTTGTGTATATATCAGGTCTACAGTAACAAGACTGTGCAAAGTTGTAGGTAACAATGAAAACTGTATGTTAAGTAATTATGTATAATTTTATATTATGTAAATATGTTAGCTTTCTGGCATTAGGCTGTTAAACTGTTGATAGTTTTAGTTTACAAATGTCCCGCATAGACAGAATATTAGAATGTTCACCAGTTATTTAAAGACACACTTTTATCATGTTCTCTAATTAAATTTAAAATTTATACCTCAAGTTTTGAATTAATGTACATATGCATCTTATTGTGCAGACGTACAGCAGTATGTGATTTTGCTTTGCATTAATTGCATTGACATGCTCTTTATTTCGATGAATGTTTCGACTATTTGTAGTCCGAGTGCGATGCATTGGGAGAGGAAGATCCGTCCAGTGGGCTGTACTTCTTGAAGCAGACTATCGGCAATGCGTGTGGCACCATTGGTCTGATTCATGCCATGTGTAACAACAGTGACAAACTGGGTCTTGACAGTAAGCACCATTGGTCTGATTCATGCCATGTGTAACAACAGCGACAAACTGGGTCTTGACAGTAAGCACCATTGGTCTGATTCATGCCATGTGTAACAACAGTGACAAACTGGGTCTTGACAGTAAGCACCATTAGTCTGATTCTTGCCATGTGTAACAACAGCGACAAACTGGGTCTTGACAGTAAGCACCATTGGTCTGATTCATGCCATGTGTAACAACAGCGACAAACTGGGTCTTGACAGTAAGCACCATTGGTCTGATTCATGCCATGTGTAACAACAGCGACAAACTGGGTCTTGACAGTAAGCACCATTGGTCTGATTCATGCCATGTGTAACAACAGTGACAAACTGGGTCTTGACAGTAAGCACCATTGGTCTGATTCATGCCATGTGTAACAACAGCGACAAACTGGGTCTTGACAGTAAGCACCATTGGTCTGATTCATGCCATGTGTAACAACAGCGACAAACTGGGTCTTGACAGTAAAACCATTAGTCTGATTCATGCCATGTGTAACAACAGCGACAAACTGGGTCTTGACAGTAAGCACCATTAGTCTGATTCTTGCCATGTGTAACAACAGCGACAAACTGGGTCTTGACAGTAAGCACCATTGGTCTGATTCATGCCATGTGTAACAACAGCGACAAACTGGGTCTTGACAGTAAGCACCATCGGTCTGATTCATGCCATGTGTAACAACAGTGACAAACTGGGTCTTGACAGTAAGCACCATTGGTCTGATTCATGCCATGTGTAACAACAGCGACAAACTGGGTCTTGACAGTAAGCACCATTGGTGTGATTCATGCCATGTGTAACAACAGCGACAAACTGGGTCATGACAGTAAGCACCATTAGTCTGATTCATGCCATGTGTAACAACAGTGACAAACTGGGTCTTGACAGTAAGCACCATTGGTCTGATTCATGCCATGTGTAACAACAGCGACAAACTGGGTCTTGACAGTAAGCACCATCGGTCTGATTCATGCCATGTGTAACAACAGCGACAAACTGGGTCTTGACAGTAAGCACCATTGGTCTGATTCATGCCATGTGTAACAACAGCGACAAACTGGGTCTTGACAGTAAGCACCATTAGTCTGATTCTTGCCATGTGTAACAACAGCGACAAACTGGGTCTTGACAGTAAGCACCATTGGTCTGATTCATGCCATGTGTAACAACAGCGACAAACTGGGTCTTGACAGTAAGCACCATTAGTCTGATTCATGCCATGTGTAACAACAGCGACAAACTGGGTCTTGACAGTAAGCACCATTAGTCTGATTCTTGCCATGTGTAACAACAGCGACAAACTGGGTCTTGACAGTAAGCACCATTGGTCTGATTCATGCCATGTGTAACAACAGCGACAAACTGGGTCTTGACAGTAAGCACCATTGGTCTGATTCATGCCATGTGTAACAACAGCGACAAACTGGGTCTTGACAGTAAGCACCATTAGTCTGATTCATGCCATGTGTAACAACAGCGACAAACTGGGTCTTGACAGTAAGCACCATTGGTCTGATTCATGCCATGTGTAACAACAGCGACAAACTGGGTCTTGACAGTAAGCACCATTGGTCTGATTCATGCCATGTGTAACAACAGTGACAAACTGGGTCTTGACAGTAAGCACCATTGGTCTGATTCATGCCATGTGTAACAACAGCGACAAACTGGGTCTTGACAGTAAGCACCATTAGTCTGATTCATGCCATGTGTAACAACAGCGACAAACTGGGTCTTGACAGTAAGCACCATTGGTCTGATTCATGCCATGTGTAACAACAGTGACAAACTGGGTCTTGACAGTAAGCACCATTGGTCTGATTCATGCCATGTGTAACAACAGTGACAAACTGGGTCTTGACAGTAAGCACCATTGGTCTGATTCATGCCATGTGTAACAACAGCGACAAACTGGGTCTTGACAGTAAGCACCATTAGTCTGATTCATGCCATGTGTAACAACAGCGACAAACTGGGTCTTGACAGTAAGCACCATTGGTCTGATTCATGCCATGTGTAACAACAGTGACAAACTGGGTCTTGACAGTAAGACACTCATCCACAATAATAGTATGGCACGTTTGGCGTCAAATCTGTATCAGTCATAATGCCACCTTGTATGTTACCTCGTAGACTATTCGGCTTTTTCGCATGTAAGTTGTCTCTTGATGTGAGTGATTTCTTTTCTCAGTGTCCAAGCACCTGGGTAAGTTCCTGTCCAGCACAGAAGGTTTAACTCCTGAGGAGAGAGGCAAGCACCTGGAGAGTGACACAGTAAGTAGCTCTGCCCAGATGGTTGGTCCAGCTCAAAATAAATATTTGCTTTGCACAGGGCGTGCTTTACCCTAACCCTGCATTTATGTTAAGATTTCTACATCAAAAGAAGTGCATTATTATGATGATGCTACTTGGGGCATCATTACCTTGCTATTTCCATTCATCTTTATCTGGGTTTTTTTCCCCGTTTTTACTCATTTTTATCTTGGAGGATTGATCAAACTAGGCCTTTCATTGATACATAATTGTTTCCTGGTATTGTCACTTTGGTGGCTATTTCCAGAAGTAATTTTTTTAAAGCCATATTTAGCAATAAGGTGCAATTCGTGTAGATTTCTACGCCCCTTCTGTCTCGTTGTAGTTGTACAGAATAGAGTGATGTGTCCTGTAATGTGACCGTGGTGTACGTTTCATGTGACTACATTCTGCTACAGGCTTTTGGGGATGCCCACGAAGAGAGTGCGCAGGAGGGACAGACACAGGTGAGCCCCCCACCCCCACCCCCCACCCCCCACCCCTCACCCCCCGTCCCCACCCACACACACCGCTTCAGGCCACACGACGTGTAGCCTGCCACTGCCACTGAGAACAACACTTTGTGATGTAAAGCTTACGGTCTCAGACATCTCCGTTATATGTTTAAGTCAATCACTTTACTGTACGTTGAGACACGCTGTACTGTGTACTATGACAAACCGAGGAATGAGATGAGATCGTAGTATCGTAGAACATAGACTTAATATATTTTTTTTTGTTCAGGCTCCCTCACGTGACGACCGAGTGGATCTCCATTTTGTTTCCTTCGTACATTGCAACGGAGGACTGTACGAGCTGGGTGAGTGGTGTACATCTGTGGATGGAGGACTGTACGAGCTGGGTGAGTGGTGTACATCTGTGGATGGGGGACTGTACGAGCTGGGTGAGTGGTGTACATCTGTGGATGGGGGACTGTATGAGCTGGGTGAGTGGTGTACATCTGTGGATGGGGGACTGTACGAGCTGGGTGAGTGGTGTACACCTGTGGATATAGGACTGTACGAGCTGGGTGAGTGGTGTACATCTGTGGATGGAGGACTGTACGAGCTGGGTGAGTGGTGTACATCTGTGGATGGAGGACTGTACGAGCTGGGTGAGTGGTGTACATCTGTGGATAGAGGACTGTACGAGCTGGGTGAGTGGTGTACATCTGTGGATGGAGAACTGTACGAGCTGGGTGAGTGGTGTACATCTGTGGATGGAAGACTGTACGAGCTGGGTGAGTGGTGTACATCTGTGGATGGAGGACTGTACGAGCTGGGTGAGTGGTGTACATCTGTGAATGGAGGACTGTACGAGCTGGGTGAGTGGTGTACATCTGTGGATGGAGGACTGTACGAGCTGGGTGAGTGGTGTACATCTGTGGATGGAGGACTGTACGAGCTGGGTGAGTGGTGTACATCTGTGGATGGAGGACTGTACGAGCTGGGTGAGTGGTGTACATCTGTGGATGGAGGACTGTACGAGCTGGGTGAGTGGTGTACATCTGTGGATGGAGGACTGTACGAGCTGGGTGAGTGGTGTACATCTGTGGATGGAGGACTGTACGAGCTGGGTGAGTGGTGTACATCTGTGGATGGAGGACTGTACGAGCTGGGTGAGTGGTGTACATCTGTGGATGGAGGACTGTACGAGCTGGGTGAGTGGTGTACATCTGTGGATGGAGGACTGTACGAGCTGGGTGAGTGGTGTACATCTGTGGATGGAGGACTGTACGAGCTGGGTGAGTGGTGTACATCTGTGGATGGAGGACTGTACGAGCTGGGTGAGTGGTGTACATCTGTGGATGGAGGACTGTACGAGCTGGGTGAGTGGTGTACATCTGTGGATGGAGGACTGTACGAGCTGGGTGAGTGGTGTACATCTGTGGATGGAGGACTGTACGAGCTGGGTGAGTGGTGTACATCTGTGGATGGAGGACTGTACGAGCTGGGTGAGTGGTGTACATCTGTGGATGGATGACTGTACGAGCTGGGTGAGTGGTGTACATCTGTGGATGGAGGACTGTACGAGCTGGGTGAGTGGTGTACATCTGTGGATGGAGGACTGTACGAGCTGGGTGAGTGGTGTACATCTGTGGATGGAGGACTGCACGAGCTGGGTGAGTGGTGTACATCTGTGGATGGAGGACTGTACGAGCTGGGTGAGTGGTGTACATCTGTGGATGGATGACTGTACGAGCTGGGTGAGTGGTGTACATCTGTGGTTGGAGGACTGTACGAGCTGGGTGAGTGGTGTACATCTGTGGATGGAGGACTGTACGAGCTGGGTGAGTGGTGTACATCTGTGGTTGAAGGACTATAAGAGCTGGGTGAGTGGTGTACATCTGTGGATGGATGACTATACGAGCTGGGTGAGTGGTGTACATCTGTGGATGGAGGACTGCACGAGCTGGGTGAGTGGTGTACATCTGTAGATGGAGGATTATACTAGCTGGGTGAGTGGTGTACATCTGTGGATGGAGGACTGTACGAGCTGGGTGAGTGGTGTACATCTGTGGATGGAGGACTGTACGAGCTGGGTGAGTGGTGTACATCTGTGGTTGGAGGACTGTACGAGCTGGGTGAGTGGTGTACATCTGTGGATGGAGGACTGTACGAGCTGGGTGAGTGGTGTACATCTGTGGATGGAGGACTGTACGAGCTGGGTGAGTGGTGTACATCTGTGGATGGAGGACTGTACGAGCTGGGTGAGTGGTGTACATCTGTGGATGGAGGACTGTACGAGCTGGGTGAGTGGTGTACATCTGTGGATGGAGGACTGTACGAGCTGGGTGAGTGGTGTGCATCTATGGATGGAGGACTGTACGAGCTGGGTGAGTGGTGTACATCTGTGGATGGAGGAATATACGAGCTGGGTAAGTGGTGTACATCTGTGGATGGAGGAATATACGAGCTGGGTGAGTGGTGTACACATATGTGGATGGGGGACTATACGAGCTGGGTGAGTGGTGTACATCTGTGGATGGAGGACTGTACGAGCTGGGTGAGTGGTGTACATCTGTGGATGGATGACTGTACGAGCTGGGTGAGTGGTGTACATCTGTGGATGGATGACTATACGAGCTGGGTGAGTGGTGTACATCTGTGGATGGAGGACTGTACGAGCTGGGTGAGTGGTGTACATCTGTGGATGGGGGACTGTACGAGCTGGGTGAGTGGTGTACATCTGTGGATGGAGGACTGTACGAGCTGGGTGAGTGGTGTACATCTGTGGATGGAGGACTGCACGAGCTGGGTGAGTGGTGTACATCTGTGGATGGAGGACTGTACGAGCTGGGTGAGTGGTGTACATCTGTGGATGGATGACTGTACGAGCTGGGTGAGTGGTGTACATCTGTGGTTGGAGGACTGTACGAGCTGGGTGAGTGGTGTACATCTGTGGATGGAGGACTGTACGAGCTGGGTGAGTGGTGTACATCTGTGGTTGAAGGACTATAAGAGCTGGGTGAGTGGTGTACATCTGTGGATGGATGACTATACGAGCTGGGTGAGTGGTGTACATCTGTGGATGGAGGACTGCACGAGCTGGGTGAGTGGTGTACATCTGTAGATGGAGGATTATACTAGCTGGGTGAGTGGTGTACATCTGTGGATGGAGGACTGTACGAGCTGGGTGAGTGGTGTACATCTGTGGATGGAGGACTGTACGAGCTGGGTGAGTGGTGTACATCTGTGGTTGGAGGACTGTACGAGCTGGGTGAGTGGTGTACATCTGTGGATGGAGGACTGTACGAGCTGGGTGAGTGGTGTACATCTGTGGATGGAGGACTGTACGAGCTGGGTGAGTGGTGTACATCTGTGGATGGAGGACTGTACGAGCTGGGTGAGTGGTGTACATCTGTGGATGGAGGACTGTACGAGCTGGGTGAGTGGTGTACATCTGTGGATGGAGGACTGTACGAGCTGGGTGAGTGGTGTGCATCTATGGATGGAGGACTGTACGAGCTGGGTGAGTGGTGTACATCTGTGGATGGAGGAATATACGAGCTGGGTGAGTAGTGTACATCTGTGGATGGAGGAATATACGAGCTGGGTGAGTGGTGTGCATCTATGGATGGAGGACTGTACGAGCTGGGTGAGTGGTGTACATCTGTGGATGGAGGACTATACGAGCTGGGTGAGTAGTGTACATCTGTGAATGGAGGACTGTACGAGCTGGGTGAGTGGTGTACATCTGTGGACGGAGGACTGTACGAGCTGGGTGAGTGGTGTGCATCTATGGATGGAGGACTGTACGAGCTGGGTGAGTGGTGTACATCTGTGGATGGAGGACTATACGAGCTGGGTGAGTGGTGTACATCTGTGGATGGAGGACTGTACGAGCTGGGTGAGTGGTGTACATCTGTGGATGGAGGACTGTACGAGCTGGGTGAGTGGTGTGCATCTATGGATGGAGGACTGTACGAGCTGGGTGAGTGGTGTGCATCTATGGATGGAGGACTATACGAGCTGGGTGAGTGGTGTACATCTGTGGATGGAGGAATATACGAGCTGGGTGAGTGGTGTACATCTGTGGATGGAGGAATATACGAGCTGGGTAAGTGGTGTACATCTGTGGATGGAGGACTATACGAGCTGGGTGATTGGTGTACATCTGTGGATGGAGGAATATACGAGCTGGGTAAGTGGTGTACATCTGTGGATGGAGGAATATACGAGCTGGGTGAGTGGTGTACACATATGTGGATGGGGGACTATACGAGCTGGGTGAGTGGTGTACATCTGTGGATGGGGGACGGTACGAGCTGGGTGAATGGTGTACATCTGTAAATGGAGGACTATACAAGCTGGGTGAGTGGTGTACATCTGTGGATGGAGGACTGTACGAGCTGGGTGAGTGGTGTACATCTATGGATGGAGGACTATACGAGCTGGGTGATTGGTGTACATCTGTGGATGGGGGCTTATACGAGCTGGGTGAGTGGTGTACATCTGTGGATGGAGGACTGTACGAGCTGGGTGATTGGTGTACATCTGTGGATGGGGGCTTATACGAGCTGGGTGAGTGGTGTACATCTATGGATGGATGACTATACGAGCTGGGTGAGTGGTGTACATCTATGGATGGATGACTATACGAGCTGGGTGAGTGGTGTACATCTGTGGATGGAGGACTATACGAGCTGGTTGAGTGGTGTACATCTGTGGATGGAGGACTGTACGAGCTGGGTGAGTGGTGTACATCTGTAGATGGAGGATTATACTAGCTGGGTGAGTGGTGTACATCTGTGGATGGAGGACTGAACGAGCTGGGTGAGTGGTGTACATCTGTAAATGGAGGACTACAAGCTGGGTGAGTGGTGTACATCTGTGGATGGAGGACTGTACGAGCTGGGTGAGTGGTGTACATCTGTGGATGGAGGATTATACGAGCTGGGTGAGTGGTGTACATCTGTGGATGGGGGCTTATACGAGCTGGGTGAGTGGTGTACATCTGTGGATGGAGGACTGTACGAGCTGGGTGATTGGTGTACATCTGTGGATAGGGGCTTATACGAGCTGGGTGAGTGGTGTTCATCTGTGGATGGAGGACTTTACGAGCTGGGTGAGTGGTGTACATCTGTGGATGGAGGACTATACGAGCTGGGTGAGTGGTGTACATCTGTGGATGGAAGACTAGACGAGCTGGGTGAGTGGTGTACATCTGTGGATTGAGGACTAGACGAGCTGAGTGAGTGGTGTACATCTGTGGATGGAAGACTAGACGAGCTGGGTGAGTGGTGTACATCTGTGGATGGAGGACTATACGAGCTGGGTGAGTTGTGTACATCTGTAGATCGAGGAATATTCGAGCTGGGTGAGTGGTATACATCTGCGGATGGGGGACTACGAGCTTGGTGAGTGGTGTACATTAGTGAACGCCTTAATGTAATGTAGATTTGTGAAAACCAGTATCTCACACGGGCCGGCACTGCTGCGCGTTTTTATGACTGGTCGTGAATCCGGCCCGAGGGATTGAATCTAGCATATGCCGCACTCCACTTTGGTGTAGTTTTAAGGATTTACCCTTGGTTCGAAGGATTACAACGACTATCCATTGTATACCCATCACACTCTCTCCCCGCCCATATGTCATAGTGCAAACTGGGTCCAGCTTGTTCAGTTCCAGCCAGCCAACAAACGATTGACTGGTGAACTGTATGGGTGCGTTATGATTCGCAGTATTTTCCGCAGATACACTCAGTTGCGGAGATTTACATGTAACGCGTACAAATGGTCATACCGAGGAACTAATGGGATTTCCTTAATAAGATTGCCTAAATTCGGCTAGCTTGTGGGGAATTACACCAGGGCCGAAGTATTCAGAATCACAATAAATTGTCGACAGTAACTTAAGGACGACCGCCTTAGATAGTTACATAAGTCGACAGAAAACTAAGAGCGACCGCCTTTGACAGTTACATAAGTCGACAGTAAACTAAGAGCGACCGCCTTAGACAGTTACATAAGTCGACAGTAAACTAAGAGCGACCGCCTTAGACGGTTACATAAGTCGACAGTAACCTAAGAGCGACCGCCTTAGACAGTTACATAAGTCGACAGTAACCTAAGAGCGACCGTCTTAGACAGTTACATAAGTCGACAGTAAACTAAGAGCGACCGCCTTAGACAGTTACATAAGTCGACAGTAAACTAAGAGCGACCGCCTTAGACAGTTACATAAGTCGACAGTAACCTAAGAGCGACCGCCTTAGACAGTTACATAAGTCGACAGTAAACTAAGAGCGACCACATTAGACAGTTACATAAGTCGACAGTAAACTAAGAGCGACCGCCTTAGACAGTTACATAAGTCGACAGTAACCTAAGAGCGACCGCCTTAGACAGTTACATAAGTCGACAGTAAACTAAGAGCGACCGCCTTAGACAGTTACATAAGTCGACAGTAAACTAAGAGCGACCGCCTTAGACAGTTACATAAGTCGACAGTAACCTAAGAGCGACCGACTTAGACAGTTACATAAGTCGACAGTAACCTAAGAGCGACCGCTTTAGACAGTTACATAAGTCGACAGTAACCTAAGAGCGACCGCCTTAGACAGTTACATAAGTCGACAGTAAACTAAGAGCGACCACATTAGACAGTTACATAAGTCGACAGTAACCTAAGAGCGACCGCCTTAGACAGTTACATAAGTCGACAGTAAACTAAGAGCGACCGCCTTAGACAGTTACATAAATCGACAGTAACTTAAGAGCGACTGCCTCAGACAGTTACAGAAGTGTCGCGCGTTTCGTAAGAGCGACCACATTAGACAGTTGCACAAGCCGGCAGTAACTTAAGAGCCACCGCCTTAGACAATTACATAAGTCGAACGTTTCTTAAGAGCGACCGCCTTAGACAGTTACGTAAGTCGACAGTTTCTTCAGAGCGACTGCCTTAAACAGTTACATAAGTCGACTTTAACATGACAGCGACTGTCTTAGGCAGTCATATAAGTCGACAGTAACTTAAGAGCGACCGCCTTAGACAGTTACATATGTCGCGAGTTTCTAAAGAGCGTCTTCCTCAGACAGTTAAATAAGTCGACAGTAACAAAGGAGTGACCGTCTTAGACAGTTACATAAGCCGACAGTAACTTAAGAGTGACCGCCTTAGACAGTTACATGAGTCGACAGTAACTTAAGAGCAGTTGCCTTAGACAATTACAAAAGTCGACAGTTTCTTAAGAGCGACCGCTTTAGTTACGTAAGTGGACAGTAACATTAGGGCGACTGCTTTAGACAGTTACATAAGTCGACAGTAACTTAAAAACGACTGCCTTAGACAAGTACATAAGTCGACAGTTTTTTAAGAGCGACCGCTTTAGTTACATAAGTGGACAGTAACATTAAGGCGACTGCCTTAGACAAGTACATAAGTCGACAGTTTTTTAAGAGCGACCGCTTTAGTTACATAAGTGGACAGTAACATTAAGGCGACTGCCTTAGACATTTACATAAGTCGACAGTAACTTAAGATCGACTGTCGCCGGCAGTAGCACAGTGCGATTGCCATCGACAGTTATGTAAGTTGAAATGTCTCATGCGCACCATTATGCTATAGTCGTTAAACGAAGCGAATCCGCCATTCGATTTTTCTCATTGGTAACATTTCTTTACGACGAAGTAAAGGTTGCTTGAATCCCCGACATGCGCTCCGCGTAAAGACCACAATGCCGCGTCCATTGTGCCGACATTTTTTTTTTATGATTTTGCACGCCGACACTTGTGCCACAGTGGCTCACAAAGGACGGGGGGGGGGGACCGATACATGTTTTACCCGTGATTAGCTTAGTCGTTATAACGGGTCGATACAACTGTATACCAGCTGCAAGTGGAGCGCTGAGTTGTATGGATTGTATCGATTCACCTGAGAAAAATGCGCCGACATTAAAGTTTACCTTTCGTAGGAGTAAGTAACGAGGTTGAAAGCGAGAGGCTGCTGGGCACTTCCCTGGGAGGCTGTGGTTAATCGATTACATGGCCGGTCTGGTTACATAGGAAACTGATAACACTTTATCTCCTGAAGTCGTAATAAAGAATGGCTGTTGCTGAGGGGTGACCGGCGTGCTCTCAGATGACGGTTGTTATTGCTCTCAGATGATGGTTGTTATTGCGGGGTGACCGGCGTGCTCTCAGATGACGGTTGTTATTGCTCTCAGATGATGGTTGTTATTGCGGGGTGACCGGCGTGCTCTCAGATGACGGTTGTTATTGCAGGGTGACCGGCGTGCTCTCAGATGACGGTTGTTATTGCAGGGTGACCGGCGTGCTCTCAGATGACGGTTGTTATTGCGGGGTGACCGGCGTGCTCTCAGATGACGGCTATTTCGGGGTGACCGGCGTGCTCTCAGATGACGGTTGTTATTGCAGGGTGACTGGCGTGCCCTCAGATGACGGTTGTTATTGCAGGGTGACCGGCGTGCTCTCAGATGACGGTTGTTATTGCAGGGTGACCGGCGAGCTCTCAGATGACGGTTGTTATTGCAGGGTGACCGGCGTGCTCTCAGATGACGGTTGTTATTGCAGGGTGACCGGCGTGCTCTCAGATGACGGTTGTTATTGCAGGGTGACCGGCGTGCTCTCAGATGACGGTTGTTATTGCAGGGTGACCGGCGTGCTCTCAGATGACGGTTGTTATTGCAGGGTGACCGGCGTGCTCTCAGATGACGGTTGTTATTGCAGGGTGACTGGCGTGCTCTCAGATGACGGTTGGTATTGCGGGGTGACCGGCGTGCTCTCAGATGACGGTTGTTATTGCAGGGTGACCGGCGTGCTCTCAGATGACGGTTGTTATTGCAGGGTGACCGGCGTGCTCTCAGATGACGGTTGTTATTGCAGGGTGACCGGCGTGCTCTCAGATGACGGTTGTTATTGCAGGGTGACCGGCGTGCTCTCAGATGACGGTTGTTATTGCGGGGTAACCGGCGAGCTCTCAGATGACGGTTGTTATTGCAGGGTGACCGGCGTGCTCTCAGATGACGGTTGTTATTGCAGGGTGACCGGCGTGCTCTCAGATGACGGTTGTTATTGCAGGGTGACCGGCGTGCTCTCAGATGACGGCTATTTCGGGGTGACCGGCGTGCTCTCAGATGACGGTTGTTATTGCGGGGTAACCGGCGAGCTCTCAGATGACGGTTGTTATTGCGGGGTGACCGGCGTGCCCTCAGATGACGGTTGTTATTGCAGGGTGACCGGCGTGCTCTCAGATGACGGTTGTTATTGCAGGGTGACCGGCGTGCTCTCAGATGACGGTTGTTATTGCAGGGTGACCGGCGTGCTCTCAGATGACGGTTGTTATTGCAGGGTGACCGGCGTGCTCTCAGATGACGGTTGTTATGGCAGGGTGACCGGCGTGCTCTCAGATGACGGTTGTTATTGCAGGGTGACCGGCGTGCTCTCAGATGACGGTTGTTATTGCAGGGTGACCGGCGTGCTCTCAGATGACGGTTGTTATTGCAGGGTGACCGGCGTGCTCTCAGATGACGGTTGTTATTGCAGGGTGACCGGCGTGCTCTCAGATGGCGGTTGTTATTGCAGGGTGACCGGCGTGCTCTCAGATGACGGTTGTTATTGCAGGGTGACCGGCGTGCTCTCAGATGACGGTTGTTATTGCAGGGTGACCGGCGTGCTCTCAGATGACGGTTGTTATTGCAGGGTGACCGGCGTGCTTTCAGATGACGGTTGTTATTGCAGGGTGACCGGCGTGCTCTCAGATGACGGTTGTTATTGCAGGGTGACCGGCGTGCTCTCAGATGACGGTTGTTATTGCAGGGTGACCGGCGTGCTCTCAGATGACGGTTTTTATTGCAGGGTGACCGGCGTGCTCTCAGATGACGGTTGTTATTGCAGGGTGACCGGCGTGCCCTCAGGTGACTGTTCTCATTGTCCATTAAGCAGCGTTTTCTCGGATGTTTTCCTATTGTCCTGTGAGCGTCTTGCCCTTGTGCTTGCTAACAGATGGTGGTTTCTGTTCTCCCCTGAGCGGCGCGCTCTTGGATGCCGTCATGAGGTCCTTCATCACCACCGTCCGCATGACGTCATTATGCCTCACCCTTTGCCATAATATCCTTGGTCTTGACCATGAAGTCATTCCTAGCCGTTGCTATGACGTTATTCTTCAACACCGTAGCCATGAATTATTCCTTTTCGTTGCTATTACCTCCTTCGTTACCACCATTATCATGACGTCATGCTTCATCATTTCTATGGCGTCATTCTTCAGCAGGGTCGCCATCTCTCATCACGTCATTGTTTACCACCGTTGCTATGGTGTCATTCTTCCGCACCGTTGCCATGACGACCATGCTCGCCCCATCACCGTGACGTCATTCTTCCCCACCGTTGCCATGACGACCTTGCTCGCCACCGTTGCCAAGGTAGCTGTCATCACCATTGTCGCCTTAACATAACTCGTTATATTGTGTCTCCACTCGAAGAGAGGTTTTCTCATGGATAACGAAGCTTCCGCAAATAGAAACACTAGCCAGATCTAACGTTACTGCACACCTGGCCAATGCCTTCAACGTGAACCTTCCTGCTTCATGACTCGTTGATGACCCCGTTGTGTGGGATTTACATATGGCTCAATAGAAGCGAAATGTAGACATCACGATGTTGGCTAGGATGTCCATTAACTGATGGCTTATGGCATTTTCATGTAGCGTTAATCTGCGCGTTTATAATGATTAGGAGCACCGCGGCGTGACTTCCCCGCCTTCGCCTGTCGTATGTATAGGCTCTCCACCCGTTTAAATGTATCTGTTACGTAGGCATTCCGACCTTCTAGACCTATCTTCTATGTAAGACAGACGGGTCGTTTGCACTGTTTTCTCGGTAGACGTTCCACCCGTTTAGACGTATCTCCTATAAACTTTCCGTCTTTGCGAGATGTCGTGTATAGATATCCCACCGTTGAGAGGTAACTTCTATAGACTTCCCATCGTTGAGAGATATCTTCTATAGACTTTCCGTCGTTAAGAGGTACCTTTTTTTCGTTTTCATCGTATCTAGACTCACCCAAACACATGTCAGCCAACCACTGAGCTACATGCCCACACCTGGAGCACGGGTTGTTCGACCCCCTGGCTCTGGGCCCTGGCAATGCGTGGGTCGGCGTGTTCGACCCCCTGGCTCGGGGCCCTGGCAATGCGTGGGTCGGCGTGTTCGACCCCCTGGCTCGGGGCCCTGGCAATGCGTGGGTCGGCGTGTTCGACCCCCTGGCTCGGGGCCCTGGCAAGGCGTGGGTCGGCGTGTTCGACCCCCTGGCTCGGGGCCCTGGCAAGGCGTGGGTCGGCGTGTTCGACCCCCTGGCTCGGGGCCCTGGCAATGCGTGGGTCGGCGTGTTCGACCCCCTGGCTCGGGGCCCTGGCAATGCGTGGGTCCGCGTGTTTGGAGGGATTACAGGATGTTATTGTTCCCGGATCCCCTCCTCCGGCCCCGAGGGGTGCCCTATGGCTCCGGATATCCTGTGGCCAGGGGCGCCCCCCCCCTCCCACCCCGGCCCCCTCCCCACCATATCGTGGCATCAAATGTGGGGCGCGGGGGTGGGGGGGGGGCGTATACAGATGCTCAGGTTTACCCCTCCACTCAATGTCTGGAGACCGCGCGTGCTCAGTTCGTGACCTGCAGATGAACGGGTCGTGGGGTCGCCAACCCAGGTACCTGCACCAAGGTCATGTTTCTACCAACCCCATTCCTTTGGCCCAGCTTAACCTTCAAGGGCATAACAGTGGCTGAAGAAAACATTCTCTTGTGCGAATCACGTGCCGTGTAGCCGACCAATCAAAACATTCTCTTTACCGTTTTGTCACGTGCGAATCATGTGCCGTGTAGATAGCCAATCAAAACATTATCTTCACCGTTGCCACGTGCGAATCACGTGCCGTGTAGCCAGCCAATCAAAACATGCTCTTCACCGTTGCCACGTGCGAATCACGTACCGTGTAGCCAGCCAATCAAAACATTTTCTTCACCGTTGGCACGTGCGAATCACGTGCCGTGTAGCCAGCTAATCAAAACATTTTGTTCACCGTTGCCACGTGCGAATCACGTGCCGTGTAGCCAGCCAATCAAAACATTTTCTTCACCGTTGCCAGGTGCGAATCACGTGCCGTGTAGCCAGCCAATCAAAACATTTTGTTCACCGTTGCCACGTGCGAATCACGTGCCGTGTAGCCAGCCAATCAAAACATTTTCTTCACCGTTGCAAGGTGCGAATCACGTGCCGTGTAAATAGCCAATCAAAACATTCTCTTCACCGTTGCCACGTGCAAATCACGTGCCGTGTAGCCAGCCAGGTAAAACATTCTTCTCGCCGTTGCCACGTGCGAACCACGTGCCGTGTATCCAGCCAATCAAAAGGTCCAGGGGTGGCGTGCTTCCCTGCAAGCCTCGAGGCGGCGGGTTCAGACCCCACCTACGTCTGCGCTCACCCCTTCACCTTACTGCCCCTGGGGGGTCCGGGATGCGTGGGACATATGTAACCAGCTTGTGCTGAAAAATGGCCTGAAACATCATTTAGCCTAAATGAGGACGATTTTGTCCTGTTTTGTAATCCCTCCACTATTGACCCCTGCCACCTCCCTCCCGCCCCCACTCCCCTTTACTTCATCCATTGTCGCCTTGCCAGCATGGTGCCCTAATGAATTGAGACTTAAGCTCGATTCGCTGACCGGAGAGGTGAGGCGGTTGCGGGCGGGAATGAGTGGTGTTCGGTCGACCCACGACCTGCTGTTGTAGTCGCGGGTCAGGAGGGTGGGGGACGGGAGATGAGGAGCGGGGGGGGGGGGGGCAGTGATATGGCATCTCCGCATCCCCCCTCTCCATCGCCCTCCCACCTCCCCCCTTCACCTCCGCTTGCCCCCCCCCCTCTTCCTTCCCTTCTCGCTCTCCCTCCCCCCTCCTACTCCCCTCCCATACTTCCTCCCCCTCCCTCTCCCCTAACTCCCCCTCCCCCTCCCCTTCTCGCCCCCCCCCCTCTCCCGCTCTCACTCAGTATATAACCTGATGTATGATATGTCGCACTAAGGAGTTGTTGTTGTGTCCCGTCTCTGGAGGGGACTTTAAAGGGCACAACGGGCTGCACGTGCCTGAGTGGGTCCTTGACCCCTGGGGTGGCGGGTGTTGCTGGCAATATGTATATATATATGTATTGTATATAAATCTCAAAAAAAGGTAACTCATTTTCGCACATAAAGTTACGGCTTTTAACACTAACATTTTTTGCGCGAAACACACGAAAAATATATTCCGTATGTAGCATACCACAGAGTTTATTAGTCTTAATCAGGTTATATTGGTAAACGGACATGGGCAACCGGCGTTAGAGAACTGTTGTACCGCTATGGATATGGTTTTGTATGGCTCAATCAGGGAGTAGGTAATGTTCCAATGTTTTTGGCTTGTTTCAAGCAACGTCTGTCGGATATCGCAACACAGGAGTGGTCATCGTCTATTTCAAACACACCAAAACTAGATACATATTGCCAATTTAAGACATTACTTAAACCTGAAAAGTATCTTTCAGTTATAATTCCCAGACGCCATAGGGTAGCAATGGCAAGGTTGCGCTGTAGTAGCCACAACCTTTCTATAGAAATGCAACGCGGAAAAATAGCCCGAGAACTGCGCATCTGTAAGTTCTGTAAGCAGTCAAGCAAGACCATCATCGAAGATGAGTTTCATGTTATTATGGAGTGCCCACTGTATATTGACTTACGTAAACGTTATTTACCAGATTCATGTTTATCTCCCAGATTTGATAAGTTCCTATCTTTAATGGCTACGAACAACACCCAAACGCTACAGAATCTGGGTTGTTATATCTATAATATATTTAAATTAAGAAGTAATTTCGCCTGACATATGTGTGCTTTGTGTATTTATGTGTACAATGGGCCCGCGGCCCCTTTAGTACAATGACAATAAACGCTTACTATATTAATTAATATTATTGTTACCTCTATCGTTAGTTATTAGGAGCTGTCGTAATACATGCTTTACTACCACTAGTAGTGATGCACCACGTAGCTGTACTAATATTCTATGTTATTAATGCCCCTTTTATCGTTAGGGAGCCGGGCACGTTAAACATGTCACTTGGCGAGTCTCACAAACAGACTAAATCTTGCTGTTTGTTTGGCAGCTGCGGACACACCTTAACGCTCATTAACGAGATGCGCTGTCATTGCATCGTTTTTTTGTTTCACTCTTTGATTTTATAAACATGTGTTACATGATATGCCCAATACATTGATCTTTATTCCCGATGCTCATTACTTTCTCTACGTTAAGTAGGCGATGAGAAATACCATTCGATGCGCGCTGCCAATATTTCCTGCCACACCTGGTGTATCCATAACAATAATCACCCCCGTGAAAATGGCCCTCCGAGTCAGCCGCCAGACCGTAGTAGTAAGTTATTTGTCGCTCGCTTCGTCGCCTTGTTACTAATTGGATTTTTGTTTTTTTTAATATAGATGGGCGAAAAAATGGTCCGATACGGCACGGAAACACAACGGAAGACTCACTTCTCGAGGTGAGATCATTCGCCAGATGGCGCTCTTACTGCCCTGCTGTGATCGATGAGTCCGATGCAGTATATTATGATTAAGACGCAAATTTTGCGCCATTAATCAAACTACACGTATGGAGTATAAATATGTGGTATTCATTATTTAAAAATATATCGATGTGGTCTCCACAACGTTTGGTTACAACGTATGTGAACGGTACAAGTTGTCGCTTTATATCGAGCGTTGCTGTGACCTTTCGTGGCGGCATGTGTCCTTGTGAATCGGGTTCTGGTTGTTGTGTCGTGTTGCGGTGTGTGTTGGGGCTGCCGTGCCGATGTTCACGGCTGGTCGCCGAACAACACACATATTTATATGGGGCGATCCAGGTGGCGGCTATCAAAGGTTTGTTTGACCATCGGAACTTGCTACCCTGCGACATGCGTCATGTCTGTACCCGTTGGTAAACACATCGTCCAAGTGGTTGTAACAAGCGATCACTCAGATTTTGAAAAAGGATTTCTTTTGGCTTTTAGTGTTTTCCCCACTGTTGGTTCATCGACACAATGATTACATACCCTAATAGTAAACTCCATTTGTGCACGTACTAAAGTAAATGACGGGCTTTTGCATTTTTGTGGCGTGCCCTACGGACCCGAAAGCTGTTCTCCCATGCTTCTCGCTCAGCCACGTGTATCTGGCTTCACCCTGTGTATCTGGCTTCACCCTGTGTATCTGGCTTCACCCTGTGTATCTGGCTTCACCCTGTGTATCTGGCTTCACCCTGTGTATCTGGCTTCACCCTGTGTATCTGGCTTCACCCTGTGTATCTGGCTTCACCCTGTGTATCTGGCTTCACCCCGTGTATCTGGCTTCGCCCCATGTATCTGGCTTCGCCCCATGTATCTGGCTTCGCCCTGTGTATCTGGCTTCACCCTGTGTATCTGGCTTCACCCTGTGTATCTGGCTTCACCCTGTGTATCTGGCTTCACCCTGTGTATCTGGCTTCACCCTGTGTATCTGGCTTCACCCTGTGTATCTGGCTTCACCCTGTGTATCTGGCTTCACCCTGTGTATCTGGCGTTACCCTGTGTATCTGGCTTCACCCTGTGTATCTGGCTTCACCCTGTGTATCTGGCTTCACCCTGTGTATCTGGCTTCACCCTGTGTATCTGGCGTTACCCTGTGTATCTGGCTTCACCCTGTGTATCTGGCGTTACCCTGTGTATCTGGCTTCACCCTGTGTATCTGGCTTCACCCTGTGTATCTGGCTTCACCCTGTGTATCTGGCTTCACCCTGTGTATCTAGCGTTACCCCTTGTATCTAGTTTCACCCATGTATCTGGCTTCACCCCATTATATGGCGTCACCCCATGTATCTGGCTGAACCAAATGTATCTGGTTTAACCCCATGTTTTTGGCTTCACCCCACATATCTGGTTTCATCCCATGTATCTGCTTTCACTCAATGTACCTGACATTATCCCATGTATCTGGCTTCACCCAATGTATCTGGCTTCGCCCCATGTATCTGGCTTTACCCCATGTATCTGGCTTCTTCACCCCATGTATCTGGCTTCATCCCACGTATCTGGGTTCAACCTATGTATCTGGCTTCACCTCATGTATCTGGCTTCACCCAATGTATCGAGCTTCACCCCATGTATCTGCCTTCGCCCTGTGTATCTGGTTTCACAATGTATCTGGCTTCACCCCATGTATCTGGCTTCGCCCTGTGTATCTGGTTTCACAATGTACCTGGCTTCAGCCCATGTATCTGACTCACCCCATGTATCTGGCTTCACCCTGTGTATCTGGCTTCACCCCATGTATCTGGCTTCACCCTGTGTATCTGGCTTCACCCCATGTATCTGCCTTCGCCCTGTGTATCTGGTTTCACAATGTATCTGGCTTCACCCCATGTATCTGGCTTCGCCCTGTGTATCTGGTTTCACAATGTATCTGGCTTCACCCCATGTATCTGGCTTCGCCCTGTGTATCTGATTTCACAATGTACCTGGCTTCAGCCCATGTATCTGACTCACCCCATGTATCTGGCTTCACCCTGTGTATCTGGCTTCACCTCATGTATCTGGCTTCACCCTGTGTATCTGACTCCGGGTGTTCCGGCCGTTCCTTGCCTTCAGGATGCCGCCGTGGTGGTGAAGAAGTTCATGGAGCGAGATCCGGACTCACTCAACTTCACAGTCATCGCACTGGCCAAGGTGTGAGCCGGACCGGGAACCCCAGCGCCCCCCCGCACCGGCGGACAAACGGCGAACTGCCCGGGGACTCACAGCGCTACCCACCCGCGGCGGACCAACGGCGAACTGACCGCGACAAGGAAAAACAACCTATTTACTTGACGACCTAAATCAAATGTGTTTGATAACACAATGTATTACTTTGATGCTAGCTTTCTGCTGTAATCTTGACTGAATCGGTAAATGTGACAAGTGTTTCTGGTTCAACGGTATAATGCGCTAGTTGTCAATCTGCACCCAGGCTGTCGTTGTGCAGCTGGCTTGGTATATACTGTGTACAAGGGAACCACGAGAGCCTTTAAGGAACCTCGGGTATACGCCGTGTGATGTACAAGCGACACGTGTTCCATACAATGTAACAATGTTGTTGTCTCTACAAAGTAAGACTTGTCATCCTCTGTAATGAAGGGGGGAGGGGGATACCTTTTTCCGATCTCCGCGATTGGCATCCAGGAATTCTTGGAGATTCGCGATCAGCTGTTGGCAATTTTTGGAGATCGTTATCCGTACAATTCCTGGTTTAACGCAAAGACCCTTTGCCTAATTACCGCGATCCGTTATAGCAGTCTGGGAATTCCTGGATATTCGCGATATCATCATTTAAGGCGTTTTTTTCGCGCCCAGCTTTAAATGACCTTGGAGATTCGATATTGCTCTCCCTAATTCTTGGGGATGCGTGATTCAGAGGGGGTATTCCTCCCCCCCCCCCCCCCCTATAATGTCATAATTTTGTCGTCCTCTATAATGTCACAGTTTTGTCGTCCGCTACAATGTTCTAATGTATGGCGCGAATGTAAGTCACGTGATGAAGCGGCGCGGCAGGGTAAGGCCCAACATCCGGGTACTTCACGGACAGGGAGATCAGGAGAAATGTTACTAAGATGGCGGTGTAAGGCAGGCACTCGTAACGGGCCAACAATAGTCGAGAGTGATCAATAGGACGCCCTGTACCAATACGCCCCCCCCCCCCCCCCCGCCTACTCGGTCGGGCATTTCTGGTAAACTTAAACCAGCAAATTTTAGCCGAAATAATAGAGATTTACCCCACGGTCCCCTTCAGCCTGCGTTATAAGCTGACCAATTGTTAGTTCTCCATTCCCCCGCCCTCGGCGCTCTCACACTGGTCTCAGGGCCCAGACATCGGGGCTGCGCAGTATGAATCCCGTGCGGCAATCCGCGTTTTCCATCTTAAAACGTAGGTGACTGTAAAATAATCGTTCATTGAAGACTGGCCTTGACACTCCTGGTATAATAAATAAAATATGCATTAATTATTATTTAATAGGTAGGTCGCTTTACAGTGACGTCACCCCCACCCCCTACCGCACCCCTTCCTTCACCCTGTCTGCTAAGAGTTCGCTCCATCCAGCACTTTTACCCCCACACCTCCTCCAACAACGCCACCCAGAACAGGGTTATCTCGTTCGACGTTCTGTGTTGTGACAGCTCCGCGTGATACCGCACATCTCCCCTCCGCTCGCCTTGGTGATGTAGCTTCATTTGCATATGACGAGAATAAAATCTGTTGGAAAATGTCCCGTCGCGTTTTGTGAGATTTCCTTGGAAAGTCTTAGGTGTGTGCTTCTTGAGAACGTTCTGTTCTTCACGCGAGAGTTTTGTCCAGACAGGATCTTTACCGCTTGCCTGGAAATGTTTCAGGTTACACACCAATTGGTCCTGCGTAGAAAAGTATATGGTGTCAAGTAGTGGCTAAAATATGGTCGTATATCAGGGTTATATGGTTACTAGTTATTGCTGTCTTTGTACAGATTGTTTCTTTTACTAATGTTTGGCCAGGTTAATGCCTGTTCAAATAATTTGTGACGTATTTAATCATGCGTGCTAATTTCACGGGTGCGTGGTTCGGTCGACCTCATCGCATGCTGATTCGCAAGGTTGCGATAGGGGCGGTGTCCTAGTATGGGCTGTAGCAAAATATATCGCACGTCAAGCTATGTTCTGCTTCTTTTTAAATCAAAGTTGGATACTTGCTCTATAATTTCGTATGGCCCACATTGTCAAACATGGGTACCGATTTTTCTCTGGCATTGGGTTGAAAATTGGTTTTTCCATTACTTATCATGGGAATGGTTTCTATTGGTGTAACCTTAATACGCGTTTCGGTTAATTGTCATGTCCGCTAGTTACGACATATCGAGTGTCATTTACTAAGCTTCACGAGCTTGTACCCTCTTCTTTTACATGGTAGTTTTAACTGCATATACGTACGAGTATAAGCGTTTCTAAAGAGCGAGTATTTGTGTGCCATGTACTTCCAGCCAGTATTATTCAAATTAATATTTGTAATATATGTAAAGTTAATGTACGCCTTGCACATCATCACTTATTCAAAGTATTTCATATTACATACAACCCGTTGAATATATGAGCAATTAACGGCCGACTCTAGATTCCCAACCTCTAACAACACGCGTGCGTCTCGAATATTTACATCGTTGTAATATCGCCCATGCGTAACCGGTTCAGAGGCCCCAGAGTACAAAGGCCCCAGGGTACGGAGACCCCAAGGTACAGAGACCCCAGGGTACGGAGACCTCAGGGTACAGAGGCTACAGGGTACGGAGACCCCAGGGTACGGAGGCCCCAGGGTACGGAGACCCCAGGGTAAAGAGGCCCCAGGGTACGGAGACCCCAAGATACAGAGGCTCCAGGGTACGGAGACCCCAGGGTACGGAGGCCCCAGGGTACGGAGACCCCAGGGTACAGAGGCCCCAGGGTACGGAGACCCCAGGGTACAGAGGCTCCAGGGTACGGAGACCCCAGGGTACGGAGACCCCAGGGTACGGAGACCCCAGAGTACAGAGACCCCAGGGTACAGAGACCCCAGGGTACAGAGACCCCATGATACAGAGGCCCCAGGGTACAGAGGCCCCAGGGTACAGAGGCCCCAGGGTACGGAGACCCCAGGGTACAGAGATCCCATGATACAGAGGCCCCAGGGTACAGAGGTCCCAGATTAGAGAGGCCCCAGGGTACAGAGGCCCCAGGGTACAGAGGCCCCAGGGTACGGAGGCCCCAGGGTACAGAGGCCCCAGGGTACAGAGGCCCCAGGGTACAGAGGCCCCAGGGTACGGAGACCCCAGGGTACAGAGGCCCCAGGGTACAGAGGCCCCAGGGTACAGAGGCCCCAGGGTACAGAGACCCCAGGGTACAAAGGCCCCACGGTACAGAGGCTCCAGGGTACAGAGGCCCCAGGGTACAGAGGTCCCAGGGTACGGAGACCCCAGGGTACGGAGACCCCAGGGTACGGAGGCCCAAGGGTGCGGAGACCCCAGGGTACGGAGGCCCCAGGGTACAGAGGTCCCAGGGTACGGAGACCCCAGGGTACAGAGGTCCCAGGGTACGGAGACACCAGGGTACGGAGACCCCAGGGTACGGAGACCCCAGGGTACGGAGGCCCAAGGGTAAGGAGACCCCAGGGTACGGAGGCCTCAGTGTACAGAGGCCCCAGGGTACGGAGACCCCAGGGTACAGAGGTCCCAGGGTACGGAGACCCCAGGGTACGGAGACCCCAGGGTACGGAGGCCCAAGGGTACGGAGACTCCAGGGTACGGAGGCCCCAGGGTACAGAGGTCCCAGGGTACAGAGGCCCCAGGGTACAGAAATCCCAGGGTACAGAGACCCCAGGGTACAGAGGTCCCAGGGCACAGAGGCCCCATGGTACAGAGACCCCAGGGTACAGAGGCTCCAGGATACAGAGACCCCAGGGTACGGAGGCCCCAGGGTACGGAGACCTGTCCACTACGCCTGGCTGACTTGAAATGGATCGGCCAGTAGGTTGGTTGGTTGGTCGTATATTCAGAATGCTTGAACCACATTTGGTCATATCGCGTCAATGGGAGAAGGAAGGGAGAGTGGAGCTATGTCCCCGGGGGTAACCCCCAATTCTTTGCGAAGAAGGACATGGGATCTTTATCCTGCTACCACATTTGATCTAACTCGAAAACATAGTTCGAAAGTAAGATGCCTTCTAATTAATTAAAATCGAATTAATTCGTCCAGTACGATACCAGTCGCACAATAAATGATAACAGTGGTGTATTTGATGCCAAACTGCGTGTATATCTTCGATTAGATTCAGTTCCAAGTTTCGCGTATGAAGGAATATTCTGATTGTTTGACGTGGGGCAGAGGAACTATAGCGTAAGCGAAACGCCCTCCGCCGGAAGATCGCACGTGACCCTGTTTATCGTTGATGAGATGGTGGGCGCATGTCTTTGGTAACCCGGGTTTATCCCTGCGGTGGACCGAATACGCACATTACGCATCGGTTCACCGCCCGACACCTCTTTCACTTGGACATGGATGCGCGCGCATCCATTCGGTATGCCGATGTGCCCCGTTCAAAACAACACGGGACATCCGGGAGAAGATGGCGGCTGATTGAAAGGTGATGAGTGTAGGTTGGTTCCAGTGCCCCTACTTGCACCGGATATGAACGGTGTGTGCATTTCATTGGAATAGGCATATCCCTATCGGCGCACCCGGAAGTTTTGTGTCACGTGTTGCGGGTCCCCGGGCGGGATACCGAACCTGGCCCTGTGTTTACGCGGCAACGAGCTGCGCACTGACCTCAGCAATCCACGTGCTTCAAGCCTCGATACTGCGGGAGTATGTCGCTCAATGGATGCTGTTACACTGACACCACTCCTTGGGTCTCTAATTTGTCACGGGTCAACGTCTCGCCTTATTACAGAGCGATCTTATGGGAAAAAATGCAGACCGGCTGGATGACATCACTCGATTATGGAGTAAAGCGATGCCGCAAAAAGTGAAGCTATCGAAACGGTAGCTGATTAGCATTTAGGTCGCAACCGGAAGTCGCGATAAAGAACAGCAGATAATGAGAAATTAACCACTTGTTTTTATCTGCTGAAGGTTATATATACACTTTTTGGTACCCGCCTGCCGTATTCGGCAATACGTGCTTGCTATCTCCCATGATAAAGTAGCTGTGATAAGTCCAGCCGGCAGTGAAAACAATCCTGTTAACACTGATGCATACTCTAACCTCTGTACATGCTTGTTGGTGTTTTGATTATACTCCGAAATGAAACTTTAGGCGCTTGAATCTCTCACCTATATTTTATTTATTCTTTCCGACGCACGGCACGGTGCATAATCTATATTCTATCGGCATTAAATGAACATAGTGAGGTAAGGTGCTTGTATACAAGGAATAACAAAACACACAAAAAAACAAAGCGAGATCAAGAGAACAACCAAAACTGTATTCTAATGTAGTAACCATAATACTAATCAATAATATTCAAATCCATTGCAATTTGTCTATGATGGGATTCCACTTATCCATGAAACATTGCTTATGTCTTTCTGACTTACATTGTACAAATGTTTCTTCTAGCAAGTGGTAGTATTTAAGTTTTAACAAATATATCACATTTGGAATGGAGTTTTTCCATTTACAAGTATAAATATAATTCTCAACAATAATAAATATCTGATTGACCAGTATCTTGTTTTGTCCGTTTTCTAACCCTAGCATAGCTGATTTAAAATTCAAATTATCATTTGTACATGCCCATTTCTACCGTCTAGCGCTGTAGATAAGCTGGTCCAAAGTCGCTGTGCAACATAACATTCCCAGAACAAATGTTCTATAGTTTCATTAACCTTATGACAAAATCAACATTTGTTGGTATCTAACATTTTACATAGAAACAGAAATTTATTGGTAATTATAGTTCTGCATAAAAATTGATATTGGAAGCTTCGCAGTTTCTCGTCAACCGTACACTTCAATGGTAGGCAGTACAGGATGTTCCACTGGGTTTCTGCTAAATTAAGATTTAAGTTTTCTGCCCATTTTCTTTCGTCTGTTTAGTTTGTAATTCTTTTGCTATCACCTTATACGCCTTATTACAAATGTCGTTGTTTCTCCGCATAAAATCGAAATATTTATAGCTTACATCGGATGGGTTGGAACCCTCTTGCTGACAATACCGTCTCCATTCAAGGTGACCTGTCATCATTTAGTACATCATTAATATACAACTCCTTTATTTAAGTGGGTATTTGTTCCAGAGAGGCATCTCAAACGGTGTTTTCAGAGGTAAGATATTTCGAAAAGGGATCCATGCTTTTACTACATCAGCCCAGAAAGGGTTATGTATTCTTTTGCGAGATTTCAAGGATTTTGTGTCCATTTGTTCTTACACACCACGTCCGCGAAGAAATCTTGCCAAGCGCCGTCTGTTGTTATTAACCGACGCACCATGTAAGTTTTAGTGATTGGATGAATGACGGAATATGAGTCAAATTCACACCTCTATCTTCAGCCAAACGGGTGAGCGATATTTTAGACTTTTTCTTACGCCAAATAAAAGACCGAATCATACATTCTAGCTGACTAACATAAGCTTTACTAGGGGAGGGGAGGACCGACAGCACGTGAACCACTTTAGGCAAAGCTATGGTCTTAGCAACAGTAACCCGACCCCTCAATGAGAGACTTCTCTTCTCGTAGGCGCTTAAGAGATTTTGAATTTCTGAGATCTTGCTACTATGATTTATTTTTAACATTTTACGAAGGTCAGTATCAAATTTCCGTAACCTAGCCAAGGCAAAGATCTGGACACATTTTATCTCTGCCCGTTCACGTATATTGGTGAAATATCTTTCTCCTTGGGGAGCCTCCTTAACTTCGCTGGTAAGAAGGCGGAGCTGCAGTTCATCAGGTAGTTGTTCTCTTTGTCCCGGGCGGTATCTGGGCCGTTAATAAACCGTTTAATTATCGTCCAGTGTACGCCAGTGCCATGTGTTTCAGGTAACTATCCTAACCTTGACGGAAGAGCTGAGAAAAAACAAACATCTATTTCCCGCCAATTAAAAAAAATCTTCCAATTATACTGAAATGAAAAATTAGCATTCACCGTTATCATAACTGTAATATTTGATTCGTTGTGTAACGTTAAATCTGGCGGAAAAAAAAACACAATTATTTTCTGGGCCACTGACCGTCTGTTGGACGTTACGTGCATTTCCTCACAGGTTTATTGCCGCACCAGTTTTGAGACGCTGAGCAAGCTCCAGGCATTGAATTTTAGTGACCAAATAGATAATTATGAGACTTATCAGGGCATAACATGCAACAATGTTAGATCCTGACATAATTTTGGAGGGAAATAACTGTTGAATAGCTTAAATATGTGCCCGGCCATGTTCGTTGAAGGCGTACGGTTTGTTTCCTGAGGTCAGCGGGGACAGTTGAGACGCCCTCGCTGACCTTGGGGCGACACGCACCGGGCGCAGATAATACGGTGCACCATAAAACTGGGGCATGAAAAGAGAAGGTGGGGGGGGGGAGGTAGGGATAAGGAGAAAGGGATAGAACGAGGAAAGTTGGGTGGGTGTGATGGGGGGGGGGGGGGGTGGTAGTTGAAGGATTGACTAATTACATGAGGTTCTCAAACCAAACCTTTGCGACAAGCTGTCTTCACCACCATCTACCTTACCCCCCTCCTCCCCCTCCCACTCGGACGAATAATGTAGGCCTAATTTCACAAAGTGAGATACATATATAGAAGTAGCCCGTAGATGTCGGTTACGAGGCCCTTCAACGTGTAAAGACGCCGACCGGGAGGCCTACTTGAGTTAACGCATGTATGTGCCACTTGGCATGTCAGCCAAGCTCAGTGCATGGGCGTCCACTTCTGTGGGCCAGCGCCGGTACCCCGCCCGGTGCCCCGCCCGGTACCCCCAATACGTCACGGCCTTTCCCGGCGTACCTTTTGGGATATGCCGTATTCCAATGAGATTCACACACCGTTTACATCCGGTGGACGTAGGGCCACTGGAACCAGCCTAGTCTATCACCATTCAAACAGCCGCCATCTTTTCCCGAATGTCCCATGTGGTTTCAAGCGAGATACAAACGGCACGCAAAATAAATGCGCGCACCAAACTCGTGCGAACCAAGTGTCGGACAGTTCACCGATGCGAAATGTGCGTCATCGGGTTATCTCAGGGATAGAGGGGCTACCAAAAAAAGTGCGCCCAGAGTGTACAAAGTTCATTGCATGGGGCTGAGTGGTCCTGCCAATAATCTACTCCATATATTGGAGATACACTCTCGAGACACCGGTCCCTATAGGTCGTGCCATGCACTTACTCCCCCTAGCGGCCGTTTACCGAACTACCCTTGTGACGGCAATTTCGGTCCAGAGATCTAGACCATGGTGCAGAAAGCATTGTGGTTTCCATGGTCGTCGAGCATGAGGCGAGGGGGTCAGAGGCGGGGGCGAGGGGGTCGGAGGCGGGGGCGAGGGGGTATGGTTGGGCAGTCAGTGTCGTTCAGCGACCCCATTGGTTAGCAATGCAAAGAATATCGTACCAAAAATAACCACCGTCGGGTCAAGTCTAAAGAAGACGAGATCGCCTGATGTGAAGATTTCGGTATGAGCTGACGACCACCAGCGGACTTCGCGTTCACGCCGGGCTTTGCTCCCTCGTCACTGAGTGCAATGTTATAACTGGGTCAGCATACATGAAGGCCATCTGACAGGACATACAATGGCCTCGTTCGCAAGTGACAGCTAGTCGACTATTTCTTGACCTAGACATACAATGGCCGCGTTCACAAGTGACAGCTAGTCGACTATTTCTTGACCTAGACATACAATGGCCTCGTTCGCAAGCGACAGCTAGTCGACTATTTCTTGACCTAGATTTCGCCATTGCGCCTGCGCATTACAGCCTAATGCCGAACGCGGGATAGTCGAAAAGGTTTGACAATCTGTCTCATGGCGGAAATAACAACAATAACAAGCACCTTTAACCGCCGTGTGTCCTGACCCTCTTGTGCAAAATCCTGGATCGTCACTAAATTGTAATAACATTTTACCCTGTGTTCTTTGACTAGAGCCTCACTCTATCAGTTTGGTGACCATAGGAGTACCAAGGACCCCTCCCCCCCCCCCCCCAATTTAAAAAAAACATTAAAAAAACAGTAGAAATAATAGTAGCGTAAACGAGCGTACAGTTAGTTCGATCATGTGAACATTTAGCACGAACACATGATAAATTGGCAAAATAAGCAATTATGTATGAACCATGCTATATTTTATATTGTTTAAATTATATAAAATGGCAAACGAAGTTGCAGATCAAGTATACGCCACAAAGATGACGCGAACGCCGCCTAATTACTGCTCATTTCCCTCCGCCATCTTGCACGACAATCGACCAGAAGAACCCGAACGCCTTAATTCGCTATTAGATCAGCCGTAAATACTATAACACTCCCCAGCAAGGAGACTTAGTTTATTGTCGGTGATTATACGTCAAATTGTCGTGCCCTCTATTGGACGATTTTATTCATGCACGTTACGTTATTGATGCGGGTCAGTGTGACGTCACTACGTAAGTATGTGCGTCCCCGTGCGTTCAATGTCGTCGAAATAGTAGGCTAACTTTAATGGCTGCAGTTTAACTGAAGAAAACCAAGAGACGGTTACAGAACGATCAATCTGTCCGTTGCACAACAAAGAAATATCTGCCGTCGAAAAAAATCTTTGCCGAAAAAAACAGCTGAATGTGTTAGACGAGCCAGTCTGATGTCTGCAGGTTAAAGTTCGATTAATATAATAATTATATTATAATAATCGGATAACAAAGATGTATTTACAAAATACAGAGCAACATACAACCCAGGACAAGTCTGTTCAATGATTAATCTTTTGTCACGCTAGATTCTCGTCACTTCCTGTATGAGAACCCCCCCCCCCACCCTTCCTGTATGAAAACCCCCACCCCCACCCACTTCCTGTATGAGAAACCCCCACCCCCTTCCTGTATGAGAACCCCCACCCCCACCGCCTTCCTGTATGAGAACCCCCCCCCACCCCCTTCCTGTATGAGAACCCCCACCGCCTTCCTGTATGAGAACCCCGCACCCCCACTCCATTCCTAGTTTGCCTCTGGTATCTCATCGTCTTTACATTATTTCGTATCTATTTCGCAGAACAAAAGTTTCCGTGATTAGTGGTCGGCTTTTTTTTAAACGGCAATGTCGCATGGCACATTTACTCATTATAGACCCCTATGATTGACATCACTTACTAACGCGTTCACTAATCAAAAATATTTACCTGCATGTAATTTGTGTGGTTTCGTAAAATAATATAATGATTACCCATGTAATTACTTGTTTCCAAAAAACTTATCAGCAACATATGTCATTTTATTTTACTTAAAAACCCTTTCTGGTATTTTGTAATGTATCATAGGTATATTACGGATTGTTGGTAAATGAGCGTGATTCTTTCTTCACCAACCATTGATCAATCATCAATTTTGATTAATTTTACCTTCCCGTAATTACTTTAATCATTTAGTACAGATAACGTAGCCGATATGACCTAATGCGGAGGCAGAAACTATTTTTCCGGAGACCGACATTATTATGGCGGCTCCGTGGGACAGATGTAGACCACTTCTCCCACTTCCCCTCGACCGGAAACGGCATGACGTCACCACGCGTCACCGATAGTCAGACTGTCCCAAAAAAATAACCACGACTACAACAGAGATGACGGCTCGATTGAGCGAGAAACGATGACAGTTTCGATCAATCGACGCATGTTAGACTGACTTGTGGAGGGGGGGGGGGGACATGGAGATGCTGCTGACTGGTGGATGAGATCAGGTAGGCTCTTCCAAACCCCCACCTCCGCGCGCTCACTGTGAGTGAGCCGGCCACGCAGCGAGAAGCTGTGGAAGAGGCTAGAGATCAGAGGCCGCTGTTAGGCCTGTTAAACCGCGTCGTCAGGTCCTTCACCTTGAAGCGACACAAGTCGATTAAGGACATCAACGCCCGACATTCATCGATATATGGAACAGGAGTGAGCCGATCAGACATCGCCATGATGGTAATCAGAGCGCGGGAACGTTGCCTCGAGGAGGGGGTGGCAGTTACCAGGGTAAAAACCGACGGGCCTCACCCATCTGGTAGCCACGGCGAAACAGCGCACCGGGTGTGGGGGTGGTTCACTTTATAGCTTCATAGCGCCACAACTATTAAACGCATTGTAAACCAATATAATGCATCAAACCCCTTAGCAAAGGCGACTGTTCTTCGTCTTTCTAGCCAATCTCACCTCTATTGCGTCAATGTAAGAACATTTCGCCTTGAACTCATCCAGAACCCCCGAGTAGGTGGGTGGTGACATGGGCATAGTGACCTTATTTTGAGACATGGACATAATGACCTCATTTAAAGACATGAACATAACGACCTCATTTCAAGACATAGACATCACTTTAAGGCATCGACATATTGACCTCATTTTAAGACATGGACATGGTTACCTATTGTGTCTAAACGAAAAGTGAAAGTAAAAGTGAAGAAGAGTGATTTATTACACAGTTGCGTTCGCGATGGGAGTGAACCAGTCCTTACGAACATTATAATACAGGACTGAGACATTGTTTCGTGGACCGATGACCTTGACCTGTGGCATTTTGCATTATTTTGCACACTGTCTCAAAGAATGAGCATCCAGCGGTTTGTGGTTTGTCCATAACCGTGATAACAAAGTGCCATGCTTACATACAAATATTGTACATACATATTACATACATACTTACATACAAATATTAGGCAAGTGCCGTATGACGAAACTCAGATATTAGGAATACAAATGTCGAGTTATTAAAGCTACAACAATCGACACGAACTTTTGTATTATGCCACAACAAGTCTCGTGAAGAATAATTTTGTTGCACAATCGAATTGCAAAATGGAGATACGTTTAAGATAATTGAGGGAAAAAACTTGGTTTGAGTATGCTCACTATGACCTTGGGAAAATATGCGGATTGAAGTAGGTTCGCCAAAATTTGCCTTTTTTAGTTTGAATGAGAACTACATAGCTTGTATTTCTCTCACTGGGTGCCCAAAGAATTTGAACCAACAGTCACACGAAGGCCGCTGATGTAGGTTTCCTTTATCTGACTCCGCGTTTAGCTCCACATCTTTAACCCGGATATGGCAGAGTAAACAACACGCCGTTAAGTTTTTGCTCCGTTTATTGCCTCCTGACGTGTCACCCCGACACCTTTGCTGTCAAGACATCAGATAAAGCTCGCCTCTAATAAAGTGATGAACTAGTTTGACGGTTGTCTGACACTTTCCACAGGATGTAGATGTTGCAGCGTGCGGAGAAAAACTAACGCATACCATAGACGAAAGAAATTAAGCCGCTCAATTTTTACCATTCCGTTCCCCTATTTTTTTTGTCACCCATAGCAACTAAATTGCAGTAATTATGGCAGTTAGCGTGCGGTGCAGGAGGATGCGCGCTGTTGACCAATGGACAAACCATGTTGACTCGGTAGACGCCTTATCACCAGGAACTAGCACACGATGCCATATTGCCCTAGCCACGCCACTTCCGGTTGTGTCGCAGATGGAATGAAAATATCTGTCAATAATCGGGGAGAATCCACAACATGCGAATTAAGATCACAATGACGTTTCAGTTAATGTTATGGGAATAATATTTATTCTGATCTATAGGTCGAGAAATGATTTTTCTCGGCTTATCTTAGCCCATTTCACTTTAAACGATCGGAATGCAAGTATGGGGCTGTTTTGTGTCTTTATCTCTACCGTTCTATATTAGGGGTAAATGGCGATACGCAACATTACATGTTTTTTAATCCACTCGGGAGATTGGCATCCAACCTCCAAAACCGACATTTTGTTCTTTTTTTGTTTCTCGAAAATCCGACAGCCGCACCATTGTCAGAAAAATCAGCAGTGGACCCCGAATTTAAAAACAAATATACACATACTGGACCCCCCCCCCCCCTCCCCCCGCCTACACACTCACACCGTCCAGGTCTACGTACCAACCTTAACAGTCGATTCCGTTATGGTTCTGCTGAACTTATGAAACCGGCGAATGAGAATTCCAATGGACAGCCACCTGTTCTATTATTTTTGGGGAGTCACTTTGTGAATCGCAGTTTTTGTAATAATTATCCGGCAAAAATATCCATGCACATCGGGCATAATTGCGTCAATCATGTCAATGAAGGACACATTATAGCAACCCTATGGAAGTTTGCTCTTAGCCCGGGTCGACCATTATTTTGTAATAATGTCTATTTTGTAACCACCATTCACTGTAATGTATGTACAGTTAGAAAATTCAATGAACCCCAGAGTTGTTTCGATAAATTCTTACCTCCCTTTCAGCAAGTTTGAGTTTGAGGACATTTACCACATTAGCGGGAGGGGGGAGGGGGGTGTTGAATAGCCTCTCTTAATCGCGAATCCCCAAGAATTACGGAGAGTAATATCGAATCTCCAAGACACATCGCGAAGTTTTGGCGCCAAACATTGCGTGGTATCGCGGCAACAAACGCTTCATATTTGTTCAGGAAATTTTCGGTACTTCAGCTAACGAGATTCCGATACCGAAACTCGATTACAAAAAGTTTTCGTTGTACACAAAGCTCCACTACTATGGCAGTGGGCCGTCGCCAACCGAAACCAGTGCGGCGTAATTGTGGTGCAATGTTTTGTCTTTTGTCTGGGCGTAGTTAATAGTGTATGGATGGGTAGTGGAGGCAGGTGACATTAACTCCCTTTAATCTTATAAGCCAAGACTGACAAGTTGCTAGGCAACTAAGAATCTTTTATAATCGGTCTTTTCAATCAATACATGTTGTATGAAGATGTAACCCAGAACATTTTACATGAGCGAAGCTTTTGTCGCGTTGCTTATCGGCTTAGGAACTGAAATATATTCTATCTAACCTAACATCTTGAATGTTTTATCCTGATTACACACGCATTAATATTAACGCCGTTTTAACGCCATTTTGTAAATGTATACATGCTACGAATAAAGGAAATAAAAATTATATTATTATTAATAATAATGATACTTGGTGAATTGCTTGACTGCACAGGCAGTAGTACTACACCTTGCCTGGAGTTGACGCCACTGGTATCCAGCGTTCGGCGTGCCCGCGCGTGTACGAACCCGCTCCCGCCCACTCTTTATTTACTTGACGCCAGGCGGCGCACCGAGTCACCGCTGCACCTGGACTGCCCTACTTTGTGACCGGGGACGGGGGGGGGGCCTCCAGAGTGCAAAGTGGAGGGGGAAATGTGCACGGGGAATAGTGGCCTGAGAGGTGGGAGGTGAATTGGGGTGGGGGGTTGGGGGGGGGGGGGGCGGCAGCGTTGAGTATGTGACAAACAAACATGTCGCCAACCTGTCACAGCGTGTCGCCACAGTCACGGAGGTCGACGGCGGAGGGCAAATCCTGACCCAGACCGCAAGGTGCACCGCGGCTGGAGTTTCGGTGGGGGGGGGGGGGAGGGGGGGGAGGGTAGGTGGGGGTGACGTGGAAGTTGATGGACGCAAAAACATAGATATGTGGTAGTTGGTAAAACTGCATATTAATGCGACGTTATGGATTTTTTTCAGGTGACTATGGATATGCGGCGTGCAAGAGGCACGTTGGAAGGGTTGGGGGGGGGGGGGGTATAGTAAACACTCTGGGGCTTACATGAGAGTTGGTACCACAGGGCACAGAACCTCTTGGCGGTACACATTGGCGGTAAACAAGCGATTACAGTAAAACTTCGAAGCTCTGGCGGATAAACATATTTCGTTTTTTTTTTCCGAAATAACACTTATCTTTTGCGATAAGGGAGATACCGAGATAGCGAGACAGCGAATTACCAACAACGTACGTGCTTCAGGTTGTTGGTGGATTCGCTAAAATGCTCATCCAGTGACGCCGAATAATTATTACTTACTACTTCAATATTTGTTCCCCGATTTTCAAGCCTTTGCGTGGAAATGATGTAATTAGCCCCTTGTTGCGCAATTACTAATATATGTAGTGTGCAAAAAATAAAATAGCATGTTGTAAAGGCTCTGTCTTGTGCATGGAGGTACAATACAGCCGATCGACTAAAATAAAACTTGTTTTCAGCAATAACGCTGTTTAATACGACCAAGGGGGTCATGTCGATGACTATGATAAAGTGCGCAGTAAGCGTACAATCGTCCCTTAGTGTCACTGTGCGAAGCAACGCCCCCCCCCCCCCCCCATTCCGCCTCACCGCACCCCTTCTCTTGAGCTTCAAAACTGTGTGTGACGGGGGGGGGATACGTTTTTGTTTACGTACGCCGAGGACATCATCAATTAAAAAGAGTGCTGGCCTTACTGCTAGACTCGTTCGTTTTCCTTTGGCATTAACCCCTCTCCCCTAGTATTTTTCGGCTCCAGTTACATCCATTGACGAATTTGCTTGGTTCGTGGATTATTAAGACACAATCGACAATATGCTAGTTTGCCCATCAAACATGGAAATTAGTGAAGAAACTTATACCGAAGGCAACTCAAGTTTACGGAAAGCCTTCCAAAGTTATTAAACAGTTCGTATTCATCGTTCACAGATGCCAGAATCCTAGCTGATTGTCTGAGGCTGATCAAGGCCTTAGATTCACAAGGACGCCACAATCTGGGGTCAGCGGCTGATCCAAGCCTTAGATTCACAAGGACGCCACAATCTGGTGTCAGCGGGTGATCCAGGCCTTAGATTCACAAGGACGCCACAATCTGGTGTCAGCGGCTGATCCAGGCCTTAGATTCACAAGGACGAGCCGGTCGGAAAGTTCACCCCCCCCCCCCCCGCCTCCCTTTAGTTCCTACCCTCGCCCCCTAGCCCGCAATGTGGCCGGGAGCTCAGATGCCCCACCCCCCTCGACGACCCACCCAGTCCTGATTTGTCATGTGGCACCGACTTCTAATATCGTTATTTTTTGGAACAGAGTGTCTGCCAACGCTATAGTCCATGAGTTAGCGGCATGGCGTCATGCAGGCTATCTGGTTCGCTGAACCCTTATATAGGCTCGCACCTTGTGTCACGGTATGGTCTCTTGCATCCACTATATTGCTATTAATAACTGGGAACGTTACTTCACTCCATATTTCAACCGCGGTCGCTGGGAATTATGTATACAAGTGTGTACCACGTCCCTGTATAGAAGGGGTAGACATTCGACATTGACCCCTAAAATTCCGACACTGAAAAAGCGACAACGACACAGATATTTGAATAAACGACCTTGAACTTAGCCAAAAAGCGACAAGGAACGCCGTGCAAAATCGACATTCGACACTGAGAAATTTGAAAAATTGACACTAGACATGCTGCCCCCCCCCCCCCCTTCCCTTCCAGAACCCTCTGTATGCTTCCAACACCGTGGTTCACATGTTAACTGGGATAGCGATAGCAGTGAGAGGCCACCACCTTTGGATTCTGCCCTGAACGTAATAATTACAGCAAAGACTTTCAACAACATATATAGGACACGGCTTTCAACATAGTTTTAGGACACGACTTTCAACATAGTTTTAGGACAAGGCTTTAATGCAAGCTTTTAGAAACTTAAGGCAGTGTTTTAGGATTTGAGGGCAGGGTTAGGAGGTCATTGAACTGAATTGAAATATGCGTTGCATTTGAAGCAGGCCTTAAGGCACGTTTTACAAAGTTAGAGCTTGATTTAAATTTAAAACTTTGAAGCAGGGCTCTAGAAAGCGGTGTATTTGTATGAGTTTGTATGACTGGGGTTTAGGACTTTAAGCAGGATGTTGGATTTGTTTTACATTTGTTGTTACGTGGGTTGTGCTACTTGTATTTTGTTTATTACATTTTTCATGTAACTCTTCAGCAAATGAAGGAACTCAATGAAATCAATCAGTCCATATAAAGCAGGATTTTGTAACCTTAAAGCATGATGTGCGACTGGAGAATGATATACGCCTAACGCCGAGCTTAAATCAAGGTCTGGTTAGCATGGTTTTAGGACACTAAAGCACGAATTTAAAGAAGCTGTTTTATATTACCTAAAAGCAAGGGTGCAGCCTGAAGCAGCCAGTGACGTGAAGACCCGAATAAGGATTGAAGTGACTCGTTTAACTAGCAACATCCGGGTTCTGTGAATCGCTGGGGAATCCCGGTGTCGGCGATCAGACTGCCGGGATCCAATGATGGGCCTTCACGGTGGCTTGGCCTACACCCTCACCCCCCCCCCCCCCCTCGCACACACACCTCACTATTAACGGCACGCCGCAGCCTCACCCGGCCCCTTAAATAGACACGTAAAGCGGTAACACATATATATACATGTAATGTGTATAAATACATTATTGGTCATTGGTGATGTCACAAAATGGCCGCCATTACCGTTGATTTCGTATTCCACGTGTACGACAAGAGAGCTCGATGGGTAATATACTGTGTGAGCCGAGTGTACCCGCAATAACATTGAGTCATAAATAAAGAAAGGGTTTATATTTGTCGAGAAATGTAGTTTTATATGTGAGATCTCATCGCTTTCCTCGCCAGACAGTTATTCCTTACGATACAGGAGTTCTACAGGAGTCTACAAATCTGTGACGTAGTACTAGTAGGTTGGAACAGTCCATGAGGTAACAAAGCCCCCCCCCCCTCCCCCAACCCCATAAAGCCTAACTTTGCCATATTTATTATTGCAGTTCTGCTAAGTCTGCCTGTTTTACATATTATGTAGCATTTCCTTTGTCAAACATTGGACTTGCTGAAGGTACCGCTATTCAGTTAAATGTTGTCATTTAGTGAAGAGACATTCCGTTTAACGCAGACTATAGACGTTCTCTAATGTTGGAACGTGACATGGGTAGATACCTGGCTCCAGATGGTTATAACACCTGTGACCATGAGGCAGCCAAGTCCCTGGCTCACCTTTCCGGTGCCTGCTCTTTATTTTCCAGATTGCATCAAACAAAATCCTGTCTATCATCGATTAATGAATATCCAGCATTTAATTAAAAACAAAAACTTACACTTGTCAGAATGTCATCGCTTGCAATTTAAAATGGTATTTAGTCGGTCCACAAGCGGTGTGCAGCGACAACTACACACAGTTTTCAAGTCGTTCAATTTATTCTTCCCTTTAAAAATCATGCTCGCATTATTTGAGATTAGTGATTGCAACGGGGACAGCTGGTGACTGGCGTTGGCGGAGAGTGACAGAAGGTATTCAGATGACTTTTGAGGTACTGCGAGCTGACTTCGCTCAGACAGCGTCTGTTAGCTTACATAGTAATAACGTTACACTTTACAACATTTCCAGAAAATTCCTGGGCTGCACGGTAACTATTAAAATTGTCCATGATCATGCCTATCTGTAATCTAATTCGCCGAAAGCCTGCAGGAATTTGCGTCATCCTCTTATAGTTTCTCATAACATTATGAGTATTTTTAAATTTAAAAATTAAAGTCGTATACAATCATCGTATGTTTTCTAATTTTAAAATGTTGGTTAGGAAGGAAAGTGCCTCGATCCTGCGGGAATAAAAACAAGCTACTTGCATGCGTTATCTCTACTGGCATCAATAACCGTCTTAGATGCTTATCAACATCGTAAAAAAGTGATGTTTATGCGCTTCTTTCGTCCAACTTATGGACATCGCTTTTCGGATCTAGTTTCTCGACCACAGGGAATGGATAGTTGGGGAGAGAGGCGCGGGAGGGTGAGGGGGGAGGGGGGGGGGGGTCGCACCGTTTTATCTTTTGCCAAAAATCATGTCTGCAAAGCCTGCATGATGCTAACATACATCTATGCAGTCGGGGTGTGTGACTATCAGACATTAGCTGACGACAGAGGGTCACGAACGTTGTTGCACTAATCTAATACTTTCCATTCACTCATTTGTTCTTTGATGTTTCATAGAATCGGGTGCGGTGGGGCTATTGTATGTATATGCGGGGTGGGGGGGGGGCAGTGCCTGTATAGCCGCTGTAAATGATGAGCTGCGTGGCCCAGTATAAGGTAGAGGGTAGGGGCTTTCATTCGAGCCGCTTAGGGCAGGGGTGGGGGGGTGTCACCAAAACACGCGCTAAAATAGCTGAGAGAAACCCTACGCCCCCCCGCCGCCCTCCACCCACCCCATCCATCGCGGATACTTTTCTCTACTTCACGTCCATGCAATGCTGGAGAGGGGGGGGGGGCAAGGGGGGGTCGTGTTCCCTAGTAACGAAGAATACATTTCTTTATTCCCAGGTCACGATAAATTAAAAGAAGAAGTCCCCGAAAACAATGGAAGAGGCGGATACATGATAAAAATTGGCCATTTCCCAATTCACGATTATTTAATATTAAAATTCCCAGTTCACGATTAATAAAGAATCCTCGATCACGGCGGTCAGCTAATATCCCATTTCCAGTTCACGAATAATTATTTTTTCATTTCACGGTGAAATATTTGTAAGAGCATCATATAGGTATATACCTTGATATAGTTTGCAATTCATCCCGCGCCCCTTGCCGTTTACACACAAGCCGGATTTCAATGGTATACAACAAGCGCCTTGCAGAAAATTGAATGCAAGCTGGATTTTCCAAGGTGAGTCATTGCTTCGCTATATATCCTTCCTGGTGAAGAGGACGCTCCGAATCGGTTTGTTACACTATAATACAAACTTTCCACCCCGCCGCGCTTGGTGCGGTCGAGGGGTTCCCCGTTTCGGAAGCGGAAGCGATCCGTAGCGGGCCGCGGGTGCAGACAGCCGACATTTGGCGGTTTGTTTATAGCGGGTGCACAGGGGGGTCACCGAGGGCAGTTGATATATACACGGGGTGCGAACGCGCTCTGTGGATGCGGACGACAAACCTAGGTGACCGCAGTAACCGCTGGCCGAGGTCTGTGGCCTGTCAGTCAACAGAGTGACAGTCAATGTGGGGAAGACAGGCTTCTTGCACCCATTCACTGCATTAATATGTTGATTAAAGAATATCAACCGATTCTGACGAAGCGGAATAGTTACAATCCAGGCAGCAAGAGATATGTGTGTATATAAAAAAGGTTTTTAGGTCCGTTGAAATTAGTGACGTCATCGTTTGGTTGTGCCGCACCTGACCTGTCCCCCTTTCATCGTATGACATTTGTTTGAAGTTATCCCTTCCACCCTTAGTAAGGTGTACAGTAATTGAGTACATATATATATACATATATATATATATGAAATATATGCAATATATATATCATATATACAATATATATATCATATATGATATATATATTAGATATATAATATATATATCATATATACAATAAATATATCATATATATAATAGAAATCATATATATAATAGAAATCATATATATAATAGATATCATATATATATATAGTTCTGTGTTTATAAAATAACAGCCAAAGTAATAACAAGAAAACCGTATCGACGTTAACCCTCTAAGAGATTATATGCACCGCCACACGCATATTAATCTTTCACGTCATCCGTAACAGCCTTAACCGACAGAGGCGGTAAACGGGTAAAGCACGTCGACGTCACTTCCCCATCCGTTGCAAACTCAAATTTTCTTGAATTTTTTCTCCGATACGACTGGCGCCGTGCTTTCTGTATCTGTGGTCGCCGACATCGTAAGCCATGAATAACGTGGTATTTGATAAGTTGACATGGCAGGGTCTGACATTTTCAAAACGATAGCTTTTATAATCGCTGCCGCTCAATCGGTCATATATGGAAAAAGCAGTCGCCGAATGTAAATGGCACTCGTCCGTTATCTATGAGTCTCAATGTGACAGAATCAATTCCTTGGCCTTTTGCGGTAATAGATCTTGTTTATTGACTTGTTTGCTTGTTGGTTTACGGATATCTATGTTGTGTTAGATAACTGTTAATAAACAGGGTTAACGTAAGCCTTTACTGAAAGCGCCAATGAGAAAGCCACACTTTCTCACTTGTGTTGACCACACTTTTGAAAATTAATACAATTGAATCACAGGACTAATTGAAAGCAAAGAGACATATCTATTTCGATATGCAAGATTGTAAGTCTCGCGCTTCAAACAAATTGCAGTACGTTATTTCCTTAAAAACGATTTCTGAATAACATTTGTTTCAATCCATATTCCCAGCTGGATCAGATCTATCTGTTATTTAAGGCTGGCAACAGTTAAAATAAAATCAAGATAGGATCCCACGTTACACTACGGAAAACTACATCTGTAGACTTCGACTTGAGTGACATCGATTTGAAATTTCAGAGAACAAACGTTAACTAGGCTTTCGCATAAGGCTTAGCACTTTTATCACAGACGAAATCAGGACGCCAGGGTATATCTGGAATCGCAGGCCGGCGCCATGTTTTCTGGCGGTGTTTGTTACACACCCGGCAGTAGGCGGTCTTTGTTACACACTCGGATGTAGGCGGTGTTTGTTACACACCCGGCAGTAGGCGGTGTTTGTTACACACCCGGCAGTAGGCGATGTTTGCTACACACCCGGCAGTAGGCGGTGTTTGTTACACACTCGGATGTAGGCGGTGTTTGTTACACACCCGGCAGTAGGCGGTGTTTGTTACACACCCGGCAGTAGGCGATGTTTGCTACACACCCAGCAGTAGGCGGTGTTTGTTACACTTTTGGCAGTATGCGGTGTTTGTTACACACTCGGATGTAGGCGGTGTTTGTTACACACCCGGCAGTAGGCGGTGTTTGTTACACAACCGGCTGTAGGCGGTGTTTGTTACACACCCGGCAGTAGGCGGTGTTTGTTACACACCCGGCAGTAGGCGGTGTTTGTTACACTTTTGGTAGTATGCGGTGTTTGTTACACTTTTGGCAGTATGCGGTGTTTGTTACACACCCGGCAGTAGGCGGTGTCTGTTACACACCCGGCAGTAGGCGGTCTTTGTTACACACTCGGATGTAGGCGGTGTTTGTTACACACCCGGCAGTAGGCGATGTTTGCTACACACCCGGCAGTAGGCGGTGTTTGTTACACACTCGGATGTAGGCGGTGTTTGTTACACACCCGGCAGTAGGCGGTGTTTGCTTCACACCCGGCAGTAGGCGGTGTTTGTTACACACTCGGATGTAGGCGGTGTTTGTTACACACCCGGCAGTAGGCGGTGTTTGTTACACACCCGGCAGTAGGCGATGTTTGATACACACCCAGCAGTAGGCGGTGTTTGTTACACTTTTGGCAGTATGCGGTGTTTGTTACACACTCGGATGTAGGCGGTGTTTGTTACACACCCGGCAGTAGGCGGTGTTTGTTACACAACCGGCTGTAGGCGGTGTTTGTTACACACCCGGCAGTAGGCGGTGTTTGTTACACACCCGGCAGTAGGCGGTGTTTGTTACACTTTTGGTAGTATGCGGTGTTTGTTACACTTTTGGCAGTATGCGGTGTTTGTTACACACCCGGCAGTAGGCGGTGTCTGTTACACACCCGGCAGTAGGCGGTGTCTGTTACACACCCGGCAGTAGGCGGTGTCTGTTACACACCCGGCAGGAGGCGGTGTTTGTTACACACCCGGCAGTAGGCGGTGTTTGTTACACACCCGGCAGTAGGCGGTGTTTGTTACACACGCGGATGTAGGCGGTGTTTGTTACACACCCGGATGTAGGCGGTGTTTGTCACACATCCGGCTGTAGGCGGTGTTTGTTACACTTTTGGCAGTATGCGGTGTTTGTTACACACCCGACAGTAGGCGGTGCTTGTTACACTTTTGGCAGTATGCGGTGTTTGTTACACACCCGGCAGTAGGCGGTGTCTGTTACACACCCGGCAGTAGGCGGTGTCTGTTACACACCCGGCAGGAGGCGGTGTTTGTTACACACCCGGCAGTAGGCGGTGTCTGTTACACACCCGGCAGTAGGCGGTGTTTGTTACACACCCGGCAATAGGCGGTATCTTTTACACACCCGGCAGTAGGCGGTGTCTGTTACGCACCCGGCAGTAGGCGGTGTCTGTTACACACCCGACAGTAGGCGGTGTTTGTTACACACCCGGCTGTAGGCGGTGTTTGTTACGTACCCGGCAGTAGGCGGTGTCTGTTACACCCGACAGTAGGCGGTGTCTGTTACACACCCGGCAGTAGGCGGTGTTTGTTACACCCGGCAGTAGGCGGTGTCTGTTACACACCCAGCAGTAGGCGGTGTTTGTTACACACCCGGCAGTAGGCGGTGTTTGTTACACACCCGGCAGTAGGCGGTGTTTGTTACACACCCGGCTGTAGGCGGTGTTTGTTACACACCTGGCAGTAGGCGGTGTTTGTTACACCCGGCAGTAGGCGGTGTTTGTTACACCCGGCAGTAGGCGGTGTTTGTTACACCCGGCAGTAGGCGGTGTTTGTTGCACCCGGCAGTAGGCGGTGTTTGTTACACCCGGCAGTAGGCGGTGTTTGCCACACACCTGGCAGTAGGCGGTGTTTGTTACACCCGGCAGTAGGCGGTGTTCGTTACACCCTGCAGTAGGCGGTGTTTGCCACACACCTGGCAGTAGGCGGTGTTTGTTACACCCGGCAGTAGGCGGTGTTTGTTACACCCGGCAGTAGGCGGTGTTTGTTGCACCCGGCAGTAGGCGGTGTTTGTTACACCCGGCAGTAGGCGGTGTTTGCCACACACCTGGCAGTAGGCGGTGTTTGTTACACCCTGCAGTAGGCGGTGTTTGTTACACCCGGCAGTAGGCGGTGTTTGTTACACCCGGCAGTTGGCGGTGTTTGTTACACCCGGCAGTAGGCGGTGTTTGTTACACCCGGCAGTAGGCGGTGTTTGTTACACTTGGCAGTAGGCGGTGTTTGTTACACCCGGCAGTAGGCGGTGTTTGTTACACCCGGCAGTAAGCGGTGTTTGTTACACACCCGGCAGTAGGCGGTGTTTGTTACACCCGGCAGTAGGCGGTGTTTGTTACACCCGGCAGTAGGCGGTGTTTGCCACACACCTGGCAGTAGGCGGTTTGTTACACCCGGCAGTAGGCGGTGTTTGCCACACACCTGGCAGTAGGCGGTGTTTTTTGTGTTTTTCATGTCATTACTTGCACCAAAGCAACTAAAGAAACTCAGAATCAGGTACCATCAAATCGAAGATAAACAAGATAAAGGAAGTGTTCATAAAGAAACAATAACGTTTATTGGTTTCAGCATGAACGACGAAGCACAAGTCGCGAGGGTTGGATATGTACACAAACGGACACAAACAAAAACAACAACATGGCGGTCACAAGGAATCAACAATCATGGCGGCTTCAATCGCAAGTCCAACTTCCGCTGCGTAAGCGCAATGCTTGGGCTGGCATGGGGGTGGGGGGGGCGGGGGTAGGGGGGGGGGTTGTGAGGGTACAGCGGGTATACGAGGCGAGCCAGTGGGATACACACACAGGACATGTAACCACACGCCGCGACAAGCTCGACCCCCGAGAGCCAATCGTGAGCATTGAAAATATAACACATACGATTTACTTACTTAAACTTAACTTAGAACATATATGACGCTGACGCAACCCGTCTTAGGTCTGGCGTCGCTGGGGTTATGGCAGTACGGAGAGGCCGTCGCTAATGCTAAGGCATTTTTCACAGTAAGTAGCTCCGTTTCCACGGAGGCATTTTCCCTCCTAACTTTGGGAGACTCAGCTGGCGACTAGAACACAGTGCGGGGCAAGGCTGGCAGTCGCATGGCAACCGTCACGTGACCTTACAATGTGACCGGACCACGTGGCAATCATTACAAAGAAATATCCGTCAAGCTCAGTCAGGGGCCATGTCTATCTCCGCTATCATTTCTCTTTTTCTTTTAAAAAATAATTAGTTTCGCGTTCATAACTTCTTCTCAATAAACAAGTGTTTTCTTATATTCTGAATAAATATATCAATGCATGAATAACACGTGTAGACAGCAGGCAGCCACCGCGGCAATATGACTCTAGCTACGAGTAACTTATAAATACATTAGAGCAAGATTTCCCGTGTAGCCATCCGCCCCGGAGGCTGTCGATATTTACATATTCATTAGGCGTATCGCGTGGACGGGTCCGGGAATTATTCATCCATACCAAGTCACAGTATTCTACAGACAAGAGCTTCTTCTCTATGTTATAGTCAACCTTAGTCATAGCTGGGTGTGTATATATCTCAGTTTACGTATGATCCGAGTCGGATCCCTCGACTGTTCTTCTACGGCTACAGCGCCGTCAAAATGTTATTTCGTGACAAAAAAACAATAAAAACTCAATTTTATCATGAAATTAAATAGAATAACGGTTAATCATTAAATAGTCTTCGAGTACAGAGTCCGTATCTGCCAGGTCTCACTCTCCACATCTTATGTACAGGTATAACGGGTATATGTATAACTAAACAACTTTGACTATCGGAAGATACCCGTCTAAACCACGCCGACAGTGAGACACGTGACTTCCGAGCGAGAAACTTGCGTCCACGTTACAACACCCCGGATACCTAACCTCCCCATCCCCATCCGGGAATTTATTCACCCGGCGACAGTCAGATGCCGGCACGTAATGTCTCAATTAAACCAGCCAATCAAAAACGAGGGTAACTAAGAGATGAACCAATCAGAATCCAGTCTCACTGTATTTCAGCCAATCAGAAGCGACTTCCGTATAATCTCAGCCAATCGGATTACGAAGCACGTTCCGCGGGGAGTGAGTGAGTGAGTGACTTGATCCAATGACAGGCCAGTCACAGTCCAGCTAGTGTGTGCTGGTGTGTCGGGGTGGGGAAGGGGGGGGGGGCGGATAAATAAATAGCCGAGATGACCAGCGGGAAGAAAGAGACCTTCTTCACTCGGAGGACTTCTTCTTGGGTTCGTGTCGCTTCATGTGGAGTGCCAAATGGTCGGAGCGGGCGAAGGAGCGGTCACACACCTCGCACCGGAAGGGCTTGGCCCCCGTGTGCTTGCGCACGTGGCGCGTCAGCTCGTCGGAGCGGGCGAAGCGCCACTGGCAGCTGGAGAAGTGACAGGTGTAGGGCTTCTCACCTGGAGAGGGAAGGGACACAACACTGTCAATATATATATATAAATAATACCACTATCACTTCATACAACCAACATATCAAGAGCAAGATAACGATAACGTCAAATAAACGATAATTATACATATATATATATATATAATCCCTATATATATTCCTAGGGCCCCTGAGGGGGGGTAGCCATGTCGCATGTCGATTTTAAGAAAAGGTCCATGTCGCGTGTCGATTTTAAGAAAAGGTCCATGTCGCGTGTCGATTTTAAGAAAGGTTCCATGTCGCGTGTCGCTAAGTCTTATGTCGCATGTCGATTCTAAGGCAACCCCAATGTCGCGTTGTCGAATTTAAAAAATCGCCGTGTCGTCGTGTCGAAAAAGCCCCTCTGGGGCCCTATTCCTGGAGGTTACAGCGACATCGCGGTAACTGGGTCGCCAGTTTTTTGTTTTGTTAGTAGGTCGAGTTGAAGGGGGGGGGGGGGAGGGGGGTAGTCGTGTCATTGAATAGAAAGGCCAGTTAACAGCTCGATAAGACACAAAACAAGTTTTTGTGTAATCTGACATTTCTACTCCAATACAAAACTAAGTAGGACAACCAATGGGCATCTCCATGCAAATATATACGTATATATATATATATATCACTATCACTTCATACACCGTGACAAAAGGGCAGACACGCCAGAGTGATGGTTCCTGGGTGACCTATTACATGTATATACCAGTGACACGGCGAGCAGCGCCACCACGCGAGAGATTGATTTTGCGTCCAGCAGCTTTACCCTATGAATATTAATTTACACGTCAAGTATTGACCCCGCCACCGCCACGCTAAATCTCTAGCATTTACATCATGCATCATTTGTCATATTCAAACCAGGCATACACTGCTTTATCCAACAATATTTTAGTGTTTTAATTTTAATACCGCAGTATATATAGCCTGTGGCACGGTGTTCCCGAGACGGATCTTAGGAAAATATCTCCCCCTGCCCCCCACCCTCTCCAGAACCGTCTCCCCAAGGTGGTCTGGGTATTGGGTACCGGAATTAAGTCCCTTGCCACCAGGGGTCACCACAAGAGATGTGTTTATATCCCCTACTAATCCTCATCCGGTGCGATCTCTGTACTGGTGTAAGCTGGTTGCGGTGAGGGGGGTAAGATGGTTGTGGTTAGAGTGGTAAGATGGTGGTGGTGAGGGGGGTAAGATGGTGGTGGTTAGGGGGTTAAGATGAAGAGGTTGAAGGGTACATCTGCCGCAGCATCTCTCACTACAGCCCGTAAGTATGTTACCCCCCACCCCCACGCCCAACCACCCAGTTTCTCGCTACCTTACCCCCCACCCCCTCGCCCAACCACGCCGTTTCTCGCTACCTTACCTACCACGTGACCACAGAGACTCGAACCCCGCCACAAACTCAAAACGACGCTAGGGGTGGGTGGGTGGTGGTGAGGGGGGAGAGAGGGGGGGGGGGCGGCGGATGAAGTCTCTCGCGTCCAATCCGTTAATTACCTTGCATCTAAACGATCGTCACGACCCCCAACAAGTCCGGCAGTAACCGATCCTCTTTTTATCAGCATGACTATCTATGCGTCTAAGTCATATTTCAGTCATTGTTGTCTGCGTAAGAACACTTAGCGCGTCACGGACGGCTTCGCATTGCGCAATCGCAAAAGGAGTAAACTGGTCGGAAGTCGTGCTCTATCGGCGCGCCTTGTGGTACTAGGTAGTCCTCGTGATTAACTGAGACGCGGCCACGCAACCCAGCGAGTCTCTGGACGCATCAAGGTACTGCGTGGCCATCAGCAGATATATCTGCCAGTGATGTCAGGGCAGTATATATAGTCCATTTCAGTGATGACGTCACCGAGTCGCGTGCTGTGTCAGTATGGTGGAGCGACTGTGTAAAGGACTCAGCGACCCTTGACTGCCGTGCGCGTGGGGCGAGGGTGTGTGTGTGTTGGGGGGGGGGGGGAGGGGGAGGAGGGGGGGGGTGCGGGTAATGCAAAGGGCGAGGTAACTTAGTGCGTTGACTTACCAGTGTGTATTCTCTGATGTGCCTTCAAGTGAGAGCTCTTTGTGTAAGCCTTGCGACAACCTGCGGCGAGAAAAAATGGTAAACACCACATTAGTTCAAATTGCGACAAAGGATCTAAGACAGGTGGGAAGAAATATGTAAAATAGGGAGATTTAACCTACCATAATGAGAGCTTTTATTCAGTAACGGCGATACGACGTCTCAGCCGACCGAACATGTATTAAAAATTGCTTTTTATTCGGTAAAGCTTCTGTGCGATTGCAGCTTTTCTCCCACGCCCCCGTTCCTCGCCCCCACCCCCCTGATTCCCGAACCAATGCAACTCAAGACCCAGTTGGCTCTGTCTATTACCACACAAGTCGCTGGTTACACCGAGTTGGGGCGTCTGCCATCTGTTAACCTCACCATCCGCGCACTTCCGAAGTCCATAAAGTGACCACATCAGAGGGTGGCGACACTGGGACTAAAGGGCTAGCGAACTCCCGGCCATGTGGCTAACAGCAGGCATGGCCTACCCCAGGGTCATCGAGTAAAAAGCTGGCTACATGACGGGGGAAGCGTCCCCGCAATACGCGCTGGTGGTCGCACGGTGACATGACCGCGTTAACAAGCTGTGGGGGTAACCATCGGGGTGGTGTTTGTGTTTGGGAAGGGGGGGGAGGGGCGAAAGGGAGGTTCCTATCGGTACCTTAGTCAACGTTTGCTACGATATGCAACATATGTAACTGAGGCCGTTGCTATGTTACATCAGCTATTGGATTGAGGTCTTTGATTGGACAGATGGCCCAGATTTGGTGTCCAGGGCCGGATTAGAACCCAGGACCTATTGATCTGCGGTCTAGTGCGCCAGATCATTACACCTGTGACGTCGCTCTGTGTCTCTGAAGATTTAATATCTCTACGTATATGGACACATTTTAGTCCCGCAGCCCATTTTCAAAGTCCGAAATCGTTGAAAGCCGATCATACGTATAAGTGGTCACTATGGTGAGGACGGGCGGGGGGGGGGTGGAAGGTGGGGGGGAGGGGGGGGGGTGATTGAACGCTACAACCGTGACAGCCGGGCACTAAACTGCCGATTAACACGTCAAGTTGTTACTGGTCAAATGTTATCGACTATCGACCCGTTCGACCGAAATGGCAATGACTTATTGCATGTCAGTTAGGGAGGTGGGTGGGTAAGGTTGGTGGAGGGGAGGAGAGCGAGGGTGGGGAGAGGGGGAGGGGGGGGGGCTTTGGAACGGATGAAGGTGTGGGAGGGGGGAAGGGTGGGGGCAGGAATGTCCCTTCCCAGCTTCCCTCTCTATGTTAACATGCCGATAATGTCGATAATTTCGTTGGGATCTCCGGTTATTGTCCCGCGAATAGATAACAAGGAAATCGACCCTCTTGCCGTCTTCCTCTGGACTATTTGATATGATATAATGTCGGTTTGGGGGAGAGAGACACCTGTCACATCTACCATTCAGTACTAGTATAGAGCACCGGTAAACCACTGGATTGTAACTAGCCACTGGCCACTGGCCGACAAACCGCCAGCGGAAGAGAGTCGTTTATAGCGGGAAACGACACCCGTCCTTGACGTCACATAAATGGTCACATGACTCGATCACTTAATTAAAGGTGACCCGCTACACGCTACCGATGTGCTGCCTGGGACCCGAAACACCCCCTGGCGGTCATTTACGACACCGCTACGCCTCCGTCCTCTCCAGCCGCCGGCCGAACCAGGGCGATATTAATTCATATATTACAGGTATATACATATAAATAATAATGCATTTACATAATTATTACATTTTAGTACGCAGCATGCAGCGTGTTCGCGGGCAGCCAGAGCGCGGCAAGGCTAACCAGCTCTCTAGTACGTCGGTAATTTGCCCCCCCCCACCACCCCACCCCTTGCCTCCTCTCCTCTCCCCTCCCTCTCAAACCGAACCCCTCCCCACCCCACCCCACCCTCCTGCAACCCTATATACACCGATCAGAAGAGAAGAACGGCGAGAGGTGGCAACCAGTTTTGTACAATTTCAATGGGAGGTTTGTGTCCCGTTCGCCGAAACTCATCGCCGCCAATGGTGTGTTACTATACACCATGCCGTGAGTCCGATCGACGTCACCCATCGGGGTGAAGATGCCTCCTGTCCACCCCCTACCCCCCCCCACCCCCCCCCCCCACCGCCAGGACAACAACGGGTCCTGTTAATGACAGGCTCTTCATTACAGAGTCGCTTCCGCCTCGTTTAAGTGCCATGTGAACTGCCGCCGGGCAGACAAACCGCCAGTGGACGTCATTAATTACGGCCGACCGGTGCTTAGTTTGTGTTACCGCCGCATGACCTTCGTGGCGCTGTGCAACGTCCGTCACTCTTCCCCCCCACACCCGCCCCACATCCATCGCCATTCGCTGCTCGTTGCCGCTCGGCAATATGGCGGCGTCATTCAGCGGCCAGTGACCCCCCCTCCACCTAGTGTTTGACAACCGCCGGGCTATGCTTAGCTGTTCGCTCTCTTTTAACGATACATATGGATGGATGGATAATAAATAATAATAAATAGCAAATAAAAACTATGCATTTGTAACTAATCTAACTTGACCCAAACAATTATAACTAATCTAACGTGACCCCCACCCCCCCCCCCCCAAAAAAAAAAAAAAAAAAAAAGAAGAAGAAGAAACAAAAACTTTTAAATACAGAGACTTACTTTGGAAGTCGCAGAAGTGGATGCGGCGTTTCTCCAGCTCTGGGTTACTCTTCCGGTTGTATTTGATGGTGGTGCAGCCGGGGTGGGTTTGGCGGAGTCGGCCGGTGACCGGGGTGACGGGCAGAGACACGGGCACCAGCGACCCGCCGGCCGACCCGCTTCCGAGCCCGGGGTATGGCGGCGGGGGCGTCCGCCGGCTGCTACCCAGGCCGGGGGCTGGGGCCGGGGCGGCGGGGGCGCCGGTGGAAGCCTCCTGCTCGGGGCTGCCGGGCTGTGAGTTGGGGGGTGTGGGGGGCATGACGAGGCGCCCCGCGGTACCCCCGGGGTGGAGGGTTGCCACGGAGACGGGCACGGACGGGTTGGGGATAATCTGGACCCCGGCCAGACTCTTGGCGGCCGCCACCAGCACCCCGCCCGACGTGTGGTAGGGGGGGTTGGGGCCGCGGCCGCCGAGCGCGTGACCTCCGTCGGGGTAGTGACCCCCCTTGGCGGAGATAGGGCAGAAGCGCGAGTTCCTGTGGTGGGTCAGGTAGGTAGTCCTGGCCTTGCGGGAGGCGCGCTGTGCGAGAGCGGCGGCTTGGGGGGGACCCCGGGGAGCGGGGGGAGGAGGAGGAGGGGCCCGGGTCAACTGCTCGTGGTACTGACAAGACGGCTTGTCCGCCTCGGGTTCGTCCTTGACGTCACTTCCGTACCTCCCGTAACCTTCCATGACGTCCATCGGCGCCACCGGCCGAGCGTCGCGGGAACCACAGTACTGAGAGTCCGCGCCCTTCATCGGGAACATCATGGCCGAGGGGAGGGGGGCGGCCCGGCGGGTCGGGGTGCTGGTACACGAGGGCAGGTCATAGAGCCAAGAGTGGCTCCCCGCGGGGGACATCCCGTGCTGCTGGGCGGCGGCCGGTCCGGCGGGGGCCTGGAGGGCGGTGGGGCCGCCGCTGGGGGGCGCGGGGAGGGCCGGCCCGCTGCACCCCAGCACGGCCTCCAGGGCCTCCAGGTCCTCGTCCCAGGAGATGCAGTAGCTGCGAGGGGACTCCCCCGTCGGCAGCAGCAGCGAGTTGTCCCGGCTGGCCTCGCGCCGCGGCCCGGGGGGCGACCGCCGCTCACCCCCTGGTCCGGCGAACCTGGGGCTGAGCCCCCGGCGGCAGGGCGGGGTCATCAGCAGCCCGGCGTGACCCTGACCGCCGCTCTGGGTGCACGAGCTGGTTGTCGAGCTGGTGAGGAGGGAGGAGGGCGGGGTGAGGTCAGAGGTCAGGGCGCGGGAGGACGGGGGCACGTCCTCCAGGATGTCCTCCACGAAGCTGGCGCTCTCGCGGCGCGGGTTGGCGAAGGGGCACGAGTCCAGCTCGTCGCCCAGGGGTCCGCCGTACCCCGCGCCCCCGGGGCCGGCGCCCTCGTAGCCGCCCCGGTAATTGCCCAGGGCGGGCGGCGCCTGGGTCGGGGCCGCCCCAACCCCGCTGCGACCCAGCGGCGACCCGCTCAGCTCACTCTGTTTGGAAAACAGCTTCAGATTGACGTTGACGTTAAACTCCACAGCGCATGCGCGCTGGTCGCTCGAGGTGTCGCAGAGAGCCAGATTTCCGGTTCCTGGGCCGACGGGGCTGGAGTCCGGGGTGAGGGGGTGCTGGGGTTCCGGCGCCCCATGGTTGGGCTCTTGCTGGGGCTGGGGCTGGGGCAGGCCGGCGATCTGGTGGTGGTGGTTGCCCGGGTGCTGGGAGTACCGGCCCTGGGGACTCGAGTAGAGCTGGGGCGGCGAGAAGGCGAAGGGGTTCCCGGAGCGGCCAAAGTCAAAGAAGTCATCCACCACGGACGCGCTTTCGCGGCGCACTTCCTTCTTCCATAGGTCGGATGTGACGTCACTTCCGGGTCCGGTGGGCACGCCGCGCTCAGACTCGTCCAGCGACTGAAAGAAAACAACGCAACGTTAACAACTGCGCATTATAAGTCCCACAACGACAAGAATCAAAAACCTCAAACATGAAGTTTTTAAACATAAAACCGGGACGATGCAACCCGCAAGAGACAACAACTAATGGTTGAACAGTGAACAAGGGACGTCTGATCGTCGACGCCGCGAGGAGCCACACCGCGCGCCACTCACCCGCCACAGCGTCTCAAACAACGCCCTCTGGTGAGCGAGACATCGGAGCGGCGACACCACGCAGTTCATGTCACGACGGGAGGCGGCCTCACGCCATGGCTCCCACATCGACAACCCGCGCCCACAAACTCTCCTAAAATTTCTTTAAACTTCCCTTCCAATCTCTCTCCCGCTGCGCACTAAGCCCAGCCACAGCCGCAGTGATTGTGGAACAAGCTGGCAGGCGGCAGTCTTTATAAGTCATCACTGTGGAAGAGTATCTAAATATCGACTGGAGTAGGGGCTAAAGACGCGGAGTCGGACCATGCCACCCAGTCGCGCTGCCCCCCCCCCCCCCTAGCCCCCGTAAGATAACTAATCGATTGTTGTTCAATTCGCAGGTCGTGCCAGCTTGTTGCTTTCGGTGGTTGTATTCGAGCACCCAACCCCACCCACCCGCCCCGCGCCATACCCACCCCACCCCACCCATCCCGCTCCATACCCACTACACCCCACCAACCTCACTCCATACTCATCCCACCCCACCCCTCCCGCCCCGCTCCATATCCACCCCACTCCCCGACACCGCCACAAGTGTCGCTTGAATAGCGGTTGTAAGTACATATATACACGTACATGTAAATACAGGTATAAAGTTAAGGACAACGGGTGGCGGAGTAGGCCGGAGTAGGCCGGAGTTGGCCGGCGTAGGCCGGAGTGGGCCGGAGTTGGCGTTGGGGTTTGGATTTGCATTAGGGCTTGGGAGTAGGGGCTGGGGCCGTATGGCTTGCGGACAGACACGGACAGCCTGCGCCCTACACCACATTCCTAACATTGGGATCCCTTCTCGATCCGGCCGTGTTTGCCCAGCGAGCGGAAGTCGTGCGTTGTCTGCCAGAACTCGCGCGCCATCTGGCGGTCAGCTGCGGTCAGCCGCTGCGTACGTCATAGCGGTCCCAGTCACGTGACCCGCGATCAATCCAAAACCGGCTGGAGTCCCATCCAGCCCCCTTCCCAATTCTCACCCCCCACCCAACTTCCCCGTCACCGCTGAACCCCCAGATACCTCGTCACTATCAACATCATCATAGCCGATAGCCTCCATTTCCTTGTATGGTAACCGCAACTACACTGAGCAACTCCTTCAAGTTCAAATTCAACACACTATTTAAATCTGGCGTTCATCAACATCTCTTTTATACTATAGGCACCGGGAATGCCCCACCCCCCCCGCCCCGCAGTCTCACCACGGCCACGTGACTACCTGCCGGTACCGGACCAACCACACCTGTCCCCACTCACGGTCCAGACACGAACGTCTTGAGAACTTCCAAATGGCGGAGCTGTTCATTCCGCGAATCCGGGTATTAAGTGCTGCTGTCTACGTGTCAATGAGAGGTGACCGCTGCGTGACGTCACACCCCCTCTTACCACCTCCCCCCCCCCCCCCACACACTCCCTCCCTCCCTCCCTACTGCACCCCCTTCTCATTCGTGCACCCGTCATGACCGAGAGGGGGAAAGGAGGGGGAGGGGGGTGACTACTTCAAGGGGTATCATTTAGACCATTTAACATGCGCAGGTACGCATGGTAAAAAATAAGGCTATATATGTATAGTAGACCCACTATATAACATACGGCGCCGCTCGGGTATTCTGTGACGTCACAGCCACGGTGCCCATTGCGACAAGAGGTCTGAGATCGCCGTTTTACGACCACGGTCGGGATGGGATTCAAGATTCAAGATTCGTTTATTTGACCAAGTATGACGTAAATACAAGGTGACTTCAACAACAGGTACACCACACGGGCCCACCCCCACCTGCCACCCCCCTCCCCGCCATACACACGCACACCCTCTCATCACGACCACCTCTCTCACTTTAGGCATTATGCTAGCAGCCTAACGTGGCTCAATAGTTCTGACAAGTTTTGTCGACGCGCCTTGCGTATTTGTTCATATGTGAACTATAAAAGAACAACTGCAAGTTCACAAAGATCAAGATCAAAGATCAAATTCCTGTGGAGTATAAGACAAGAGCTAAAAATATACCTTTAACTGTAACGGCGGGGGCCGGTTAAATCCCCGGGGGTGTCAAACTCACGACTGCCCGATCTCGAGTCAGCTCCCTACACTACCCACTCGGTTAAAGGGGTGCTCCCTCTAGCCGCGGCCAGTAGCAATGGCTTGATTGTTCCACACACACACACACATATATATATGGGTGCGATCTAGCTGTTAGGCTACCGAGCCGGGGGGTAATCGATCTGTACATCTGGTTTATAAATCGACACCGACTATCTTCTTTCATGAGAGCAGGGATCACCGACCAACAACTGCCTGCCTGTCTCCCTGGCTCTCAACCCCATACCGCTGCTCCATCAGGCTCTCACACAAGCCCCTTCCCCCCTCCCAGGCCACGCCACCCCAACCTACATACATACAGCGGGTTCGCGCCTACCGCTGGCCCGCTGCTTGGTGGTTGTTCGGGGGGACCTTCAACCACATATTCCTGAGGTGCCCTATAGTGGCCTTGAAAACCCCTCAACATTTCCTTGTCCCCCCCCCCCGCCGCCCCCATCCCCTCCCCACAGGTGAGCGGGTTGGCCGGGAGTCCCCGCGTCTTCCTCAATCAGGCTTTATAACCACTTTTGGTCATATCGGGAGAAGGAAGGGAGAGCGGAGCCATGTCCCCGGGGGTAACCCTCTACTCTTTGCGAAAAAGGACATGGGATCTTTATCCTGCGACCGCACAGGTATGGCCACAGCGGGGCTCGAACCACCGACTGATCCACGTGCCATTAGGCTTTCATGTGGCCAGGTGGCGAGTGCTCTAACACACTGAACTATCGAGGCGGCCCCTAGGCCAACAGCGGAGGTTCAGCTCCGATACAGCTTAGACACAGTAGATGATAGCACGGGCAACCCGGAAAAAACAGGTTTATCTGCTTTGTGTCCCCCATTTCTACTCGCTCAGTACTACCACCCCATCAGCTAGAAAATTCTCAACACGTATATATATATAAAAAGAGACAAATACATAGATATCTTCTGAATCAGAAAAAAGTATTTCTAGCCGCCGGTTCGGAACCCTGAGTCCTTACACCGTTCTTTGAGAGTCACCTGCTGAATATCGAGAGGATCCCAGATGTTCAAACGTAGTGGGGTTAAATTTGGGTGGAGTGAGCTATCAGAAAATGTACGCCCAGAGCGAGCGGGGGTCCGGGATATAGAGATGTGGGGGTGGGGGGGGGCTACTCCATGTAGATCGAAACTGGCTCGACACCAAAATAAGCGGGGTGTGTGGTCTACACCTAGAATATGGCCTTAACGCTAGTGAAGCGGGTCTGAACGGACTTACCCAAAACGCTGGTAAGGGGAACTGAGCGGACTTACCCAAAACGTTGGTAAGGGAATCTGGGCGGACTTACCACCCACATTGGTAAGGGAATCTGGGCGGACTTACCACCCACGCTGGTGAGGGAATCTGGGCGGACTTACAAAACAAGCTGGTAAGGGAATCTGGGCGGACTTACCACCCACGCTGGTAAGGGAATCTGGGCGGACTTACAAAACAAGCTGGTAAGGGAATCTGGGCGGACTTACCACCCACGCTGGTAAGGGAATCTGGGCGGACTTACCACCCACGCTGGTAAGGGAATCTGGGCGGACTTACCACCCACGCTGGTAAGGGAATCTGGGCGGACTTACCACCCACGCTGGTAAGGAAATCTGGGCGGACTTACCACCCACGCTGGTAAGGGAATCTGGGCGGACTTACCAAACAAGCTGGTAAGGGAATCTGGGTGGACTTACCACTCACGCTGGTAAGGGAATCTGGGCGGACTTACCGCTCACGCTGGTGAGGGAATCTGGGCGGACTTACCACCCACGCTGGTGAGGGAATCTGGGCGGACTTACAAAACAAGCTGGTAAGGGAATCTGGGCGGACTTACCACCCACGCTGGTAAGGGAATCTGGGCGGACTTACCACCCACGCTGGTAAGGGAATCTGGGCGGACTTACCACCCACGCTGGTAAGGGAATCTGGGCGGACTTACCACCTACGCTGGTAAAGGAATCTGGGCGGACTTACCACCCACGCTGGTAAGGGAATCTGGGCGGACTTACCACCCACGCTGGTAAGGGAATCTGGGCGGACTTACCACCCACGCTGGTAAGGGGATATTACAGCCCAAAACCGGTCCGCCTGGTCCTATTATGGCTGGTATATCAGGGAGGGTGACCCCATGACCGCGGTCGCCGGCAGCTGTCTCATTCGATACTCTGTCGGCTATAGTATTGAGTCCCCGAGTTAATCTACGCTTTTTGTCAAGTCGCCAGAGCCTATGGCCAACATGGCGGCGGGTCAGACCCATGGCTGGTCCGGTGATACATGAAAATGTACATTGTTGTGGGATAATTGACTTTTTTTATCCATGACAACCGGTTAGTTGAAACATGAGGCTGTTGGCAGGGCAGGGCAGGGAGCTCGTTATAGAGGTGTTATTTAACCCGTGATGCTTAAATACATCCACAGCTTCCTGGTGGTTCACAGCCCACAGGTGTATAGCCTATACATGTATAGACCATGTAGGGTTATACCGGCCCGCCTGTACACACGCCAGGTCGCCAGAGACACCGTGACACCACCCGCCAGCCCGCTAGAGACACAGTGACACTACCCGCCTGCCCGCTAGAGAGACGGTGACACTACCCGTCAGCCCGCGAGAGACACAAAGTGACATTAACCCCCAATTACAGACACAAAGTGACATTATCCACCAATTACAGACACAAAGTGACATTAACCCCCAACTACAGACACAAAGTGACATTATCCACCAATTACAGACACAAAGTGACATTAACCACCAAATACAGACACAACGTGACATTATCCACCAACTACAGACCCAGAACGGGCGCGTTCGAAGTCAATGTGCCTTGTTGTCCCTGGCCAGATATGCCCTCCCCCCCCCACCCTTCACCCTCCCCTCTCCCACTCGCGCTACCTAAACATATCTACCGCCACCGAGTAACTTTCCTTCTTTCCACGTCATGTGGCCCATAATATTGGAAGGCCCGTATCGTGGTACTTATACTATACGATCGTGCCCCTGGCAACCGCCACCCCCCACCCCTCCCCCCCGCCCGCCGGCGGCGCCGATCATATCATAAATATAAAATACGACTTGCGCGTTTGTAAACCGTACATATAGACCCATATGTATATAGAAGGTAGGCATCAAAACGAGAGACTACGGTAGGCGGCAACTGGCCGCGCAAACTGTTGACTCGGCGCCTTTTATGAGTCACACTCCTATTTACTGACCCCGGGGGTGGGGGGGGGGGGGGGGCTCGGACAGCCGGTAATGGAGGCGATCATCTGCGGGGCAGTCCGACCACTGAAGACGAGCGAGGGATTAACTATAACGACATGACGATTGGCCTCGCTTGGGACTAAGCGGTGGGGTGGGGTGAGGGGGGCGGGGGGTGAGGAGGACATTTTTAGTACATCGTTAGTTTACCTAAATAGCATGTGAAAGTGAATACTGACAAGGATACGAAACCAAATAGTCAAAAACTACTCTAAAGAGAGAAGAGGAAAAGTAAAGTTTGCATTCAGGAAACGGGAACGTCGCCTTGACACCCCCCCCCCCCCCAATTTCGCTCCGGGTTGGTGGTGGCGTTAACCCAGGACTTACCCCCTTGTAGGCGGGCCCATGGCCGGCCTTGTGCAGTAGGTGTGGGTGGTCCCCCCCGGACAGCGGGGTCAGGGCCGGAGGCAGGACCTGTCCCGCCTCGTCGGGAACGATCTGGTCCTCGAATACGTCCGGCAAGTCTTCGCTGGAAACGTTGAACGTATCCGCCATCGAAGTAAGACGGCGTTTTACCACTGGCACCGAGCCCTGTTTGTCTGTCCTCTTGTCCTGGCCCTGGTTCCTCCACAACGCAGAGTGTCGCAAGGCCACAGATCCCGTGCGTAAACGAGGAGCTGGATTTGGTGGGTGTGGTGGCGCGGTCGGTAGGCAGTCGCTCTGTACTGGTCGGTGTGAGGAGTGATCGACGCGGTGATATTAATAGTGATAGGGTTTCCTCCACACAGCAATGATTGAGCGATCTGCTTCTAGTATCGGGCGAGTGACCTGTTCGATCGGCAGTCAACGTGTAAGTGAGGGACTCCCCACCAGAGCGGACCCCATGTGCGCGGTCCCTGCGCGTGTGGTCAGACCGCCCATTCATAGCCGCCCCTCCCCCCCCGTCCTTCCTCCCTCGCCACCCCTACCAACCAACCCAAACCCGCCAGCTCGCACCGTCGTCAAGTTGATTCGTCGTCACCCAAAACTACAGCCGGTATTCATTCATGGCCTGTAGTAGTAGATAGTGAGGAGGGGGTGGGAGGTGGAGAGGCACGGGAGGGGTGGGGGTTGGAGGAGGGGGGGAGGCTCACTTACTTGGGTGACCCGTGGTGAACACTTGCACTCGCTCACGTAGTGGTGCTGTGCGCAGGGGGCGGGGGTGGGTGGAGGTAGGGGGACCGAGGGGGAGGGGGATCGAGGGGGAGGGGGACCGAGGGGGACCCCTACTCCAGAACCAAGGGATCCGTCTCACCGACTGGCTGACGCTTAGGACCTGTCCGTACACCCTCCCTGTGTGACTTCACGGCGGTAATATTTGAACGAGAACCCTGTTGGGACCTCGGTGCTCTGACCGGCCGGCAAATGTGAGTGGATAGGGGAGGGTGAGGGGCGGGGGAGTGGGTATTGGTGGAGGGGGGGCCCTCGGCGGATCACCCCGGTTTATGGCCATCGCACGCCCCAATACACGCACTGGCCGGCGACAGGGCGTCACGTGGTCTCCGTATCAATGGTAGCGAAGGCATGTGGCATATTTGTGAATGAACCAGAGCAGCGCGTGATCCGGTTGGCTAGTAAAACCCACCACTCATTAATTATGCATACACTAGTTCTCCGCTGCTGCTTATATATGCAAATAAGTTCACTCCGTCGACCGCTGATTGGCTGTGGTTTGGCTCAGACGTGTGCATTCGTTGGCCTGATGACCTCATCAGAAAGTTTCCGCTCTTGTCAACTTCTTTGGGTCCAGTTCTTCCTCTTACCTTTGCCCTCTTCCTACCCCCCTCCCACTGCCACCCCCCTTACCCTAGCCGATAACGACATAGCATAACCTGATAACGACCGTAAGTGACTCAATAATTGAGCGCTTTACCTGTGAATGGACTGATGTGTATCTGTACTTCTAATTTGAGGGCCCGAGGTAGAACCATCAACACGTGATGAAACGCAGCCATGCAATCTGCGTCGTTTCTACGCAGGGGGGATTGCGTCATATTATAACATCCCTAGCTCTGCCGGAAAACATCTCCCTGCACTCTGCTCTCCAATATATTTCGTATATGTATGTATACTGCACAGTCGCCACAGAGTAAATGTTCGATATTAACTCTGGTTTCTGGGAAGTAGGAACATGTATCCTTTTTAACTCATTGACGCAATGACGAGCAAAGTGCCTCATAGTCTGTAGAAATTTATTATTGTGTTTGTTGACTTAGATTGACGCAGATGGGCTTTGAAGCGGAGCGCTTTGGGTAATGAGTCGGCCAGGCCTTGTGGAAAAATAGTGCCTTGGGCGGGGTCACCAATTATTGGTGGGGGGGGGAGGGGATACTCCCCATAACCCATCAGTTTCTACGCCTATGGTAAAACGCATAGCTTATTTTAATATTTATGGAGCGGGGGGGGGGGTTGTACGGTTACTACGAAGAGAGCGACCACCGTTTCCCATTCTTACGCGAGGAAATCAACCAAGGGCGGATCCAGGGGGGGGGCTGCCCAGGGGGTCCGAGCACCCCCCCCCCCTTTTTGAGGAAGAACGCTATCTCTGCGGTGGCGTGGACCCTCCCCCCCCCCCCCCCCAGACTGCACAAGGTACACCATGGATGATCAGGTACAAGTGGCTTATCGGCGGGCATAACCCCTTTATATATGAACAACCAGGCAGCTAGTGGACGGCCATGGTAAAGGATAACAGCTTTGGCCTCGCTGTTCGCATCCACGACAATGTGACCTGTCTGGACTACACATCGGCTTAGAGAAACTATCCTGTCAACCTGACAATCTTACTTTTGAAGTTTGAAGGTTCAATCCACGATTCAACCGTGACTCGACAAATAGCGCACCGGCTTTTTGAAGACCAGAATAATCCCCCCTGCCCCCCCCCCCCTCCTGCCCCTACCCTCACCAGGACCCTGCATGACCCGGTTCACTCAGCATCTATAACCCATAGCAGAGGGGGGGGGGGGGGGGGTGGTGGTGGTGGTGGTGGTGGTGGTGGTGGTGGTGTTGGATGCGGTTTAAAACAAACCAACAGAAACTTTTGGTGACATTACCCTTTCGGAAACACAGCGAACAGTTCTCGGAATTAGAGGTGTCGTCATTGTGAGTGGGGTTATCTGGTGCACGGGGCGGTCCGGGGTCGAAGTCGGAGCGGGTGAGCGGGTGCCAGTCGTGGTGGTGGTGGTGGTGGTGGGAGAGTGTGTGTGTGGGGGGAGGGGGGGGGGGGGCGTTAGGTGCGGGGAGCCGTGTCGTAATTGTTATTACGATGTTTCGTAAACCCTCTTCGCCCCCTGGCCCTTCCTCTCTCCCTAAATCTAATGACCCTACATGACCTTTATTATTATTATACATTGTTAGTTGCACCGCGGGCATGCGAGCTGGCGCTTTACTTTCGATTTCAGTGAAGAAGGAAGCGAGTAACAAAGCAGTATCGAATGACATAAGAAGTAGGGCTGGAGTGGGATCGAAAAGCCAATAGACTAGTGAGGACTGACTGTGCACTGCACGACCGATTGAAAACAATCGCTCGACATACTTGTTGAACTTCCTGGTCGAGTGTTTTCCAGAAGGGCGGAGAAACAGTACCCGACACAGAGCATGTCTCAATCACACAGCACCCCCCCCCCCCCCCATCACAAAGTGCCCCTTGGAGCAGACCGCCAAACAGCAGCCTTAAAGTACCCCCCATCGAGATGAGTTGAGTGCAGCCATACAGTTATCGATCTCCCGGCAGACGGCGTTCCGCTTACGGTTTAGTCCCACTGCCCCACGCCAAATTTAACCATCATAATTATCCTTCATACGCGAAAATGGGAAATTAGTCTAATCGAAGATATATTCGCAGTTTGGTATCAATTCACCACTGTTTAGCATTTACTGGTGGTTTCGAACTATGTTTTCGAGTTCGATTTTTTAAAATATTGTTTCGCTTAACTCTTCCGTTGTGATCGTAACACAACGGAACGTCTATATTTTTCAAAGTATGCATAGAACATACAACATGCAACCTAAACAACCCTCTAAAAGCATTCGTGACCCCAGCACCATGAGGTCCGAGCTCTCTCTGCTGGCAGAGTGACAATTATCACCACCGCCTCATTTTAAAAACACACCCCAAAAATCAAGGGAATTAATACAGACTGCCCTTGTGGTCGCTAAACAATATCAAAGGAGTTTAGTTCAGTTACTGATTGAAGCAGCTAGTTCGCCTCTGATCGGCCCGTCTATAGGCGCAAACGGACGCGGACACTAGTCGTATATCTTGTGCTGCCCTCCAGTGAGTGATATTGCAACCTTATGTTCTTCCCCCAAACACGGTAGCATCGTTGACGGGGCAACCAGAGAGATACCGTCAACCCTACAGCCTACAGTACGGCCGATTGGCCAATAGCCGAGCGCGAATTTTTATGCAATTCTACCTAGACCTATATAGTACTGATAAAGCTAAAAAGGCTGCCTTATTTGAATTTCATACTGAACATGGCAAAAGGCGAAGGAAACTAGAATGTTGTTAGCATGCCTACCGGCCTATGTATGTTGACTTGCACCACACCATAAAAGCCCGAAAGGATACAACAAATCATGCATCCACATGACGCTTTTGCAGGCAAAATGGTATCACATTACGCAGTGGTGAATGTAGAATGAAAGGAACCCATTGTACATATATTATTGGAAGTCCAAATGTGCGCTAGCTTCCCCTCCACCATTGCCAAATATCTGCCTGCTCCATCTAGTGTCATAGAAATTAGATACTCCGACGCCTTTTTTATAAGAGTTCCAAAAAGTTTTCCCAGAGGGCGTCGTAGATATCTCATTAGACCCAAAGCGCTAAATGCTGAAGTAGGAAAAAAAATTCCTAAATTCCTAAATATGACGTTACCATGGAGACGTTTTGGTATCCGATTACACCATTGTCCGTCGTTTTGAAACGGATCACGTGCGCAGTCTTTGTGACGTCGACAATGGGGCGAGTTTCCGGTCGCTTCATTACAGGCGTCGATACCAGTAATGGAGAAAAGTAAAATGGACATCGATAGCGGCGGATACAAATAAGAGAAAGAGGTGCGGAAAGCAAACCGGGCGAAACGGACGCCGGAGCCAAAGCAGATCGCGTCGACGGAGGTCTATGCGGATAGCGATACCACTGTCTTCCGTATCCAGCGTCACGGATACCGGCGACCGCCGGGTCGGGGAAGCACCTTTGCCTCACCTCACTTTTTACATAATGGCGGAGTTTAGATATAAATATATACAATGTAGGCCATGCACATACTGTGTATTAGAGATATTGAAACCTGTCAAATATCACCTGTTATTCCACTGCATCTGACCCCCCCCCCACCCCCCTCTACCCCCATCGGTACGCCCCCCGCCCCCCCCCCCCCCCAACTCCCCGTGCCTCACATAAATCGCTCCTGTTTGTCCATCCTTTCCTGTCTGGCATTACGATGAAATAAATTGTCGGAATTCCGAATATTCATCAACACTTAACAATCTAGGCGCCCAGTGAGTACAAACCAAGACCTATTGACAGGTCACCAGTGCGACGACTGCGGCAATCTCTCTCGGTCACAGATAGGCTTATTCAGTCATAAGCGCAAATGCCGCGACGCAAATGGTTAAAACCAAAACAAAGCTGCAAATCCATCGTCTTTCGCAGACGGACGGATGTCAACCATGCCAACCCGTTAACACTTTAATTACTCGCAAGATGGCGACAGCGTACGGTGGCTCAGTCGGTCAATGGCGAAGAGTCCCCATGTAGTGAAGTTTGACAGCCAGTGTCTGTGGAATTCGGGAACCTAGTTTTTACGGGTGAGAAGTCCAGAGCCACGACATAACTGACCACGAGAGCACAGATGGCGATCAATTGTTATTAAAAGTTGGCGTGGGGTGTAAGATATCTCTTGATTGTCACTTTTCACTCAATGAGCACCAGGATGTAACTTCTGCAAGGCCGCCGAAGCGGGGTGTGTGTGTGCGTGTGTGTGTGCGTGTGAGTGTGTAGGGGCCATTACACCAATTGTAGTGTCAAAATACTCATATAAGCCTCTCCTCCTCTCTTTACCCGGTTGTCAATAGAAAGGCTATCAGCTGTTGGTTGTATATTCAGGACGTTTAAACCAATTCTGCGCCTATCCCGGCGATGTGAGGACGGGAAGGGCTTAGCCATGTCCCCGGGGTAACCCACACTATTCTTTGCGAAAAAGGACATGTGATCTTTATCCTGAGACCGCACAAACATTAACACAGCGGGGTTCGAACCACCGATCTAAGTGCCGTTAGGTTGATTGGTTGCATATTCAAGAGGCTTTCACCACTATTGGTCATATCGCGTCAATGGGTTGGTTGTATATTTAATACGCCTTAACCACTTTTGGTCATATCGCGTCAATGGGAGAAGGAAGGGAGAGTGGAGCCGTGTTCCCGGGGGTAACCCCCTACTCTTTGTGAAGAAGGACATAGGATCTTTATCCTGTGACCACACAAACATGGCCACAGTGGGGCGCGAACCACTGATCTACGTGCCGTTAGGCTCTCAGGTGATCAGAGCGCTCTAACCTACTGAGCTATCGGGGCGGCCCCTAGCTCTGGTATCAAAACCACCACCAAGGTGAAGGTTTTGAATAGCACAGCACTTTTCGACGTAGAAAACAAGCATGGCGGCGTACGCTAAATGAACTAGTAAATGGCTTATGTTTCGCATGTTAGTGTATATTTTGCTGGCGTTCGACTTCAGAAAAGGCACCGGGAGGAAAAATAAATTGTATAGATTACAAAAAGGTAAATATTTTAGACATTAGTTAAGACACTTTGCGCCGGGAGCTTCCGAAAGGGACTCTACATCGAAAAGTGTTGTGCTATTCAAAACCTTCACCTTGGTGGTGGCGGTTTGGATGTCAGAGCTGGGCGGCCCCCTCTTTACCTGGAGCGTATATCTCTCGATGTCCCCAGCTGGGATTAACAAAAAAATTCTCCAAAGAAACGAAATGCTCCAAGCATATTCCCGTCATCCCCCCGGCCAGTTGCATCAATCAACTGCCCCTCCACCCCCCCCCCCCCCCGCCCACACCCTCCTACATACACACACACTCCACAGCTTGAGTAAACCATGAAAAAGAAAAAAAACGATTGTCACTATTCACTCACTGCATGAGCACCGTGAAAAGTGACCTGTTTCTGTTGGACCGCGGCACCCAAAAGGTGGTGGGTGGAGCGTTGCATACAGTCCCCCCCCCCCCCCCTCTAACAGACACACACACGCGACTCGAACCACAGGCAGTTAACCTATTTGCTAGAAGTGATCGGCAGGTGGGTAATAAATGGATTGGTGTTATTGACCATGTCAGCGCGGCCTACCAACCTTGCGGGGTAACGGGACCTGGCAGGTACTCTTTTCTGGATCACATAAAAAAAGGGGTGTCGAGAGGGTGTTGGGCTGTAACTGGGCGGGGGGGGGGGCACACACCAGACACGTGGGGATTTAGTCTGACTATTAAAAATGATGCGTATGTCGAATGGTGACTTACTTGGTGATGATACTGTGTGTAGTAAGACGTGTTAGCGTAGTAGCTATACACCATGGAGGAGGAGCTCTGGGCGGCCTCCCGCTGGGGGGTCTCCCGGAGTGGGGCGTGCCCGTGTGGGGCCTCCCGGAGTGGGGCGTCCCGCTGGGGGGTCTCCCGGAGTGGTGCCTGGCGGTCATGGTGGTGATGCTCGAGCCAAGGACTGTCCCAGCAGACAGCCCAGCACTCGCTCGCTGCCCCTTCGCTCATGGTGGTGACGCTATGGTCGCGACCCGGCGGCGTGTCCGGCACGTACATAGGCGGGGCAGGGCAGTGGGGGGGTGGGGGAGACAATTAACGAAAAGTCGTCTATTGTCACCCCAACGCTCTGGATCATAGATACTATTGGACGGCAGTCCAACGATTATTCCTATGTCCGGATGCTAACTTGATGGTCCCTCGTTCCGAATAGCCCGTACGGAGAGCCACTAAACGCTTTCTAACCGAGGTCCGCCATTTGTGTGTTCGTTCTCTCGGTAGTCTCAACAATTATTCTGGCCAAGTGATGCTTGATATCTCCTGCGGTCTTCGTCTGTATGTTGACGACTGTGTGCGCACTGCCGAAATGTATCTGGAGAATCCGCGTTGGCCGCGAGTGCCGCTTGCTGCTATCTGCAATAAAGACAAGACAATCAGTCAGCAATAATCGAGTAGTCTGGAACAAAGCGACCAGAGGCGCTGTATTACCAGACAAAAACGACTCGTTGTTCCTTTCGTCTGACGACAGGACAAAAGGGACGCCGGGGAGTTGTTGACTGACTGGGCGTTGAAGCGTCGCAAGGGAACACGCCAAGGGAATTGAATTGGTAGATTTCACTACGTGAGCTGATACACAAGGCTGTACACGACTCACGATGGGTGCTATTGGGAGGATCCGTGGAAAATACCTCTTTTTCGATTGGGAAAACATGTCGGGTTCCATGTGATATAGCCTACCTGTCACGTCATGTGATATAGCCTACCTGTCACGTAGAAAGACGAGTATAAGATCAAGATGTGGATCTCAAGCGCATTGTTGTACAGAGACAGCAGATTTCCAAGAAATATATATAAATATATAGATCTATAAGTAATAGTGGTCATTCCACCAATATTATTTAATTAAGTAATTACTAGATGTATACATGCTTCTATAACTCCATTGCGTTCGACTTCGTGCGATGGATATTTCAACTAATGGATTATGCCCAGGCCGGTTTGTTGGTTAATGTAGTGAGTGGGAGTTAGCCGTGAAGTTTAGCACATGCATTAACACTGTCGTGAAGTGATATTCATATAAGAGGGTACTGCACAAATCGATCCAACAGTTTTCCGTGGCATTTACTCGTCATTGATGTTTATTTTATGTACTTACCAAAATGCCAATGATCATTAAACCTGTTTAATTCTACTTTTACTTAAGTGCACGCACTAAAATGGTTTTGTTTTTCGATCATTGCGCTGTCATCTTAAGCGGCTTTTATCGGACTTAGCGTCGTATACATGGTAATGAGTTTTTAACTGCATGCCACTGGATTTACTTGTGTATTGTATATTGTATTTATCCATGAGTAGAGATCTAACCAGCCTCCATCTGTCCCATTACCTACACGGGTAGATAATACCTACTGAGATAAATGGAAAAGTGTGCGAATATGTACAGAGGTACGGAACAATTTACATTGCAGTGCGCGCATCTAAATCTCCACGTATTTATAATAAAAATGGTATTAAATTCTTTGTCTTTTACAATTTGGACATTTTTATATAGATTCACATCATTGTTATCTTCAATTTTGTTGGAACCAAAACAGTCAGCTGGTCAAGTGTTGCTTTATACTCACATTCAATTTACGACTATCTCTTACAAAAACAATCCATGACATGTGAGCTGACCACTTGTTATATATTTAGAGCTGGATTTACACGTGTCAGGACCACAAACGACATTCGGACATTGTGCAAGAACACTTTGAAACACATCGAAAGTATATCTCTGTGGCGCATCACCCCTTAAGCGCTGTGTTTGTTTACAGACATATTTTATCTTGTCTTTTCAGTGTGCCCTCTCGTCAAAAATAACCTTCAAACCAAGCAGATTTTACAATAGTATTCAATTTTAAAGATTGTGAAATGACAGAACATTTTAAATAGCATTATTTTTGCAAAAGTATGTTTTTATGGTGTCAGATCAATTGATATTCCTCTGGGATAAAACAAGAAAATAGCTTCGCCATAAAGTTTCCCACACGTTTATGTTCGTGATATACTCACGGAGATATATGCTGTCGGGAGAGACGTGCGCGATGTGGCGGACCCTATGCGTCCGCGCGTCAGTCGTGAAGGGCGTCAGAGAGCGAATGACGCAGCTAGCATCCGCGCGCCGCCTAGTGGTCAATCGCGTCGCCGACCAGGCAGCGCTACAACCGCCCCGCCCCGCCCCACCCCGCCCACCCCAAACAAAGCCTAGTTACCGCCAGACACGACCGGACAATGGCCAGCGGTGTTAAAAAGTTCCAGGGATATCAGGATATGTATCAGTGTGTAAGCTAGAGACGCCCCAAACAATCGGACCACTCCTGCATTAACGAGAGGCCAGAAGGCATTCAAGATGAGGCAGCAATTCCACAAGGGCGTCCACTTTCAAATGTCATCGACAAATGATTCACCGGAGCTCGCTTGACCACCCCCCTCCCCCCCACACCCGCCACCCCCCATACCGCCTTGGACGCTACTGCGCCGCTTCATCACAACTCTCTCTCTCTTTCTGCTCGTGTAATGTGGTGATTGAACGATAATCCAATTGAATATGATCCCCGAATATGAATCCGTTCTAAAGCGGGTGTTATGTGGACTTAACTGCCGACAAAAGGGCTCTGATTGGCTTTGACTGCACGACCAGACCAGAGGTGTGGCCATACCCGTGGACAGGGACACCGTGGATAGGCTAGGGGCGGCTGTACGGGGCGGGACCCAGGAGAGTGGGTGGGTGGGGTGGGGGGGGGGGGGTACAGCGTTAGGGTCACCTCGGGTAGGCTTTTGAGGATGAGCATGGAACAAAACCATATTTGGCGGTTGGGTATGGAGGGAATCAAGGCCTGTGTGGGTGAGGGTGTCTGATGGGGGTGGGGGGGGGGAGGAGGGCGTGTATGTTTTTGATTGAGTGATCGAATTAATGATATGATTAGGGGAGCGGGAATCTCGACAAACGCAAGAGCGCCAAACCACAAACTAACCACTATTGACAATGACAACAACAGCAATTTTCGCACGAAGGGGAGAATGGGTATTGTTGAGAAGAAACCTGATCTTCACGCCCAATTTGATAGACAGTTCCTACCGGTGTAACGTCATCCCGCTATTGGTAGGGGTGTGTGTGTGTTGGGGGGGGGGGGGGCATCTGAAAAATATTTTTTCCACGACTGATCTTGGATTTTGGATTTACGCTTTTTCCAGGCTAACTATAAAATCGGTATGCTTGCTAGTATTAAGTAGTTTTTTTTTTTTTATAAACTTTATTTATTTAACGAGGTACTTGTTTTGGAGTCTTAATGTATATATAAACTCCGGTATTTCTAGGTTATTATAATAACGTATAGCCATTTAGTTGCGCACTGTTTGCATGTGTTTGCCATGATATACACTCTGACTGCAAGTCATTCGTAAGACCTAAGGATTCGATGTATATGACTATAATATGACAAAGAGTATAGGCGATAATAAATGAATCAAATTAATCAATCGAGGCATTAACGACAGATACTGGTTTACGTTTGTTTTCGCATCACGATTTTCGCATGCTAACGATATCGGTTCACTTCGGGTACATTTTGATCAATATAAAGATTGCCTATTGCAGGGGTGGATCCAGAAATTTGAAAGGGGGAGGCGGGTCCACTGTAATCTTGCGACCGGGGGGGGGGAGAACTAAAAAAATTGCATCCGGGGGTCCACCAATTTTTGACGACAGAGGGGGCTGCCTGAAAAACGGCATTCTGCATAAAAAGGGGGGCGGGGGGGTGTGCACGCCTCAGCTTCCCCTCCCCCTGAAGTGGCATTTAATTTTGTGCTTGTTATTTAACGTCTCAAAAAGTGTATTGTGCCGCCATGTTAGCATAAAAAAATGAGTCAGTGTTCGCTTATCTTTGCGAATGAACCAAACCAAAAATATTGAAATAAAGCGAATCACATTAGTACAGAAGCTGTGGAGCAGCAGTGTTTAGACTTACCTCAGAGTTACACGACAACCAGCAGTCGTTGACACAGATCCCGAGATGAAGATCCACTTCTATAGAGAAAACGATCCAGGAACTAAACAAATCTCAAGCCTTTTTGCGTCTCGCAGCAGTCAGTTTCCATGCACAAGTGCGGTAAACCCTTTGCTGGTCTGTCGCTTTTATGTGGATCTAGTACTAGCTGCCTACCGCTGTACAAGACGAGACCCTCTCCCCCTCCCTACCCCCTCCCCCAGTAACCCCGCCTAGCGACATCGGGAAACTTCTTTTCTTTACTATGCAGGCCTATGTCGCACAGCTCATGTGATTCGGCCTGCATCATCTTCCATCATCTTTTAAAGTCCTTGTGTATATATTTTCCTAGATAACAATAGTTCGATATGACAAGGCAGGTCGATCACCAAACTACAAAGACCGGATGTAAGCCTTAAATGATATGTGATCTACCGACTCTCTCCTCCCACCCCTCGATACCCTGCATCCCTCACAGCCTCCCTCCAACCGCCCACCCCCTTCCCCCACCCTCTCTCCCCCGGCCACGCGCCAGTGACCCAGCGATGCGTGATATCTACGGGATTATTCCATACTCTATAGATAAATGTTGTTGTAACCGCTAATTTCAGGCGACTAAGTTTGTATGAGTACGGGGGTGGGGGAGGTGGGGAGGGGGCGCGGACGTCAGGCGATTGCAATTAGGTTCCCCTCTAAGCGACTCCGCTGTGAATATAACATGCCATAATCTAGTAATCATTTTCTAGCCGATTGCTGTAAGATCAAAGTAAGTTTTTGTTACTATTGAGACGGATTTGGGAGAGGAAACAAACTTAGAGGCGTATGTATTACGCATGAAAATGTATCGGCCCTGTACCTCAGTCTGGTTAATTCCTCTGTTCTCAAGTTAAGTGTATAGGGGACGCGCTGTCTTTCTTGACCGGGAAGTGACCTTGTGACCCGGTTACAACCAGCTCGGGCCACAGATCGATACCGACAGTATGTCGGCCGATCAAAAGGCAATGTTGATGTTTTATCTCTCTTCCTTCTTCCACTATCCCCTCTCCCGCACTCTCCAGCCCCTGTCTCCTCGCCCCTCCCCCACCCCACCCACCCCACCCACACGCGTTGTGATATTCGCAATCCTTTGCCAGAAGAGAGACAGACATATGCAGCCATATTCAAACGCATCAACGTGTATGTGGATCTTCAAACGCGATTCCAGAACCTCTGCCAGGATAGATAGAGAGATATATGAACGCGATTGTCAACTTCCTCCAATGTCTGAGATATCCAGGAGTATGCAGCAGGAACAGCGCTTAACGCTTGACAGATTCACTGTATGACTGTACTTTATGGACACACACACACAATGCATGATAACAATAGCTGGAGCCAAACGTCTGGAAACGGAAATGTCCATTCATAATGTCAATGGACAAGGTAAGTAATTGTTTATTTAAGTCACATATGAGGTATACAACTGATAATATTAACAACCAGTTAAACACAAAATATAACCCCTCACCCAGCCCTACCGGGCTTACAAGTGACTCTGAAATTGATGGTGTTAGGACTGCCGCATATCGGCCAAAAAAGAAAAACAAAAAACAAAAAAAAACAAAAAAAACAAAAAAAAACACGAAGAAAAATAGAATGAAAGAAAAAGAAATTCAATTCAATTAAATAAATCAATACGATACAATAATAGTATTTGACTAAACTTAAGTTGAAGTTTTTTTTTTTTATGTCTTAGTTATATAACAAACTACGCCGGGACATCCATGCATTGCTTAAAAATTGCGCTACCTCCTTCCAGTAGTTTTGTATCAGATGAGTCAATTTATCATAGTTAGACAGGGCCATAAAATCAGGGTGAGATACTTTCCGATACAGATTTTCACGTTGACTACTATACTCCCGACAGCAGCACAGAAAGTGTACCTCATCTTCCACCTCCCCGGATGAGCATATCTGACATAAGCGTTCATGCGCTTCCCTCCTCCTGTACCGGTTAGAGTGTTGATCTTTCTTCGTTCTAAATCTCCCCGTTTCGATTTCCAACGGTAAAATACCACACCTGAATTGTGCGAGGAGGGCTCGCTGACCTCTGCTCAGGTATTGCCGGAGATATGGCTCTGGTTCGATGTGACTTTTAAACCTTATGTAAGTTCTAAGCTTAGGTCTTGATTGCACGCTTTCTTTCCATTCAATATTCTGCAGGTCTGTTAGACGGGTAGCACATACATCAAGATTACAAACCTCCTTAGCTTCAAATAGATTAATCATCCCCAGTTTGTCTAGTATAGACTCTATGTCACCACACCAGGTTCCTTCTTTTCGTCCGTATTCCCAATTAAACATTATTTTCGGTAAGCGATACTCTGGTAATTTCACTAAAACATTCCATAGCCGTAGCATACATAGATATCGTCTGTACTTTGGTATCATCCACCCCATGTCGCCAGTAATAGTCTCTATGGGTGCGAACTTATGAACACCCATAAAATACCTCATGGCCCTGTAATGAATGGAGTTACATTTAGCGTGTCTACCCATTCCCCATACTCCGGCTCCATAGTCAGAGATGGGTACAACTCCTGCGTGGTAAAGATGAGTAAACGTTTCGTAACCTACGTTTTTAAGGGATTTAAAGCGACCGATAATACCTCCAAGGGCTCTCCCGCTAGATTCAGCTAGCACCGTAGAGCACTCAAGGAACAACAAGTGCTCGTCAAATATAACTTCTAGATATTTATAGTTACTGACAAGCGATATTCTCTGATTCCCGAAATGGAATTCAAACATGCTTCGTCTACGCCTACGAGGCCGGAAGTGAACGATACCTGACTTATTTATATTCAGGCTTAGTTTCCACTTTTTGCACCATTCACATGTAAAACTTAACATCTGCTGTAACTTATCTTCACTTTCCGCCAGGAGTACAATGTCATCAGCATATAGTAGGATAGATACTGTTTCATTGCCAACCTTAATTCCACCATCTAGTGCTTTCAGTTGAACAGCTAAATCATTGATATACAGATTAAAAAGCGTGGGTGAAAGGGTGTCACCTTGGCGGACACCGTAATTGACATTAAACCACTGTGTACATAATTCATTTACCCTTATCGATGCTTGTGTATCACGATACAAAGAGCGTACAGCCAAATAAGCCTTGCCATCTATGTTATATTGTAACAGTCTGAGCCATAATAGATTCCGGTCTATACGGTCGAAGGCTTTCTCCATGTCAATGAAAGCTGCGAATGTTGAGAGCCCGCTGGTTTTTTCGACCATTAACGATGCTATTCAGGCTGTATATATGTTCAAGACAGTTCCTTTGACTCCTGAATCCGTTTTGCTCTTCTACAAGAATATCAGCTTCATCACAGTAATGCGTGATCCTCCTGCTGAGAACCGCTGAGTACACCTTTTCTATACATGAAATAAGGCTTATGGCTCCATAATTTAGCGGCACGCATGGATCCACCAGTGCACTCTTTGGGATAGGCTTGATTATAGCACGCGCCCACAACGTCGGAGCCATACCAAAGTCGAAACATCGCTGAAACAGCACTTGCAGACATTTTAAAATGTTACTGTGTTTGAGCACCTCGTTAGGGATACCGTCTACACCCACCGCTTTTCGAGTCTTCAGTCTGGACGTTACCAGCTGTACCTCACTAAGTTCAATGTCGCGGTTTATATCGGTATTCGTTGGCAACTGACCAGATAGGGTTTCTCTCTCTAAAAAGTCCTTATAGGCCATTGCCTCTAGGTAATGGTCGTTACCATGTTCACCCTGATTATTATTATTGTAGAGGGTTGTGAACTCGTCACGCCATTTATCTAACACCACATGGGGGTCTGTAGCATAGTGGCCATCTTCCATTTTAACTTTTAGTGGGACGGCATTCATTTTTCTAGGGCCGAGCGTTTTTAAGGTATTCCAGAATTCTCGCGGGTTCTCTGTATTGATATCTTCCAATTGTTTTATCATAGCTGTATTGTGTTGTCTCTTCGCCTTTCGGAGGGCCTTATCAAATCGATTCATAGCAAGTTTAAAATTTTCTCTCAGCCTTCTTGTCTTTGTTTTGTCTTGACACTTTACATATAATTTTTCCTTCTCACTCCTCTCGCGCCATAAACTAGTTAAGTGATCACTCCAGTAAGGTTTACTGTGTTTTAATTTGGGCTTAGCACCTTTTATATTTTGTGAAAATGACAGATATTCGTCCATTTCACTCAGTATTGCTTTGCATAATTTTTCATACTCCTGGTCGATCGCAGCTTGTTCTCGATTAACCTTTTCAATACTCTCAATCAGTTCTATCATTATTCTACCCCATCTCTCGGTAGACATGAAAGCCGGGGGAATGGTTCTTAACTTATATCTCTTTTCTCCCGATAATTTAACATTGGCAAACAACAGAGGATCGGTCCTTTCTTCGGACGGTTCTATTGGGCTTCTAAACCAAAATTCCGTGGTAAGAACGGAGTGATCTGGAAGTTTACACTGATCTGTAACTAAAGTACTGAGACCATTATTTGTGACAAGGTCTGACACCAACTGTACCTTAAAGGCTTTACACGCCGCTAGGCAGTCATGTGGCACAATGATGTAATCAACCACGGATTTACCTCCAGTCGACACAAAGGTATAATTGTTATCCACGGTTTGTAACCTCCCATTTAACATACAGAATTTATTGTCATGCAGAAAACCAAGCAGAGATTCACCATGACCATTCTTTGTACTGTCGAGAACCTCCCTTGTCGGCACATCATCAACACCTTCAATGACATCTTGCTCTTTACCAACTCGAGCATTTAGATCACCACAAATCATGATCATATCGGCCTCATTGTATAAATATATCTCAGCCATTAGATGTGAAAAGAAGGCTGAAGCATCTTTACCCCAAGTAAAGTTCTCAGGCGGGAGATAGCAAGCGAACAACACCAAACGGAAACCGTTACATCTATGCGTTAACTCAATTCACAGAATACCTTCCGCTTTATCAATTACCTGACATTTAAATTCTGCAAAGAGTGTATCTTTTGCGAGTACTCCGACTCCACCGGAGCCCTTAGTCGCCTTCACATGCATTTTACCTCTGTTATTAGCATAGAAAGTATAACCAGGTATCAACATGCTTGAGTTTTCTATCAAGTGGGTTTCATTTAAGCAAAAAATGTCACTCGATACACTGTTGATGACTGACTGCCTTTGCAGTTTGTTTAACTCAGTGAATCCGTTGATGTTCCAGGTGGACACCGTCAGAGTCGTGGGTGGGGGAGGGGCGCCATCCTACGTGTTCTTTTCAGAGTCTGGCCCAGAGGATGCGATAGCAGAGGCCTCATTCTTGTTCCTCCCGCCGCTGTCTTTCGTCACCACCCGGCCGCTACCGCTTATTCTGTACTTATGTCCGTTCGGCATTTCCTTGAGGATTTCAGCAAAGTTCAAATGAACTAAGCGCTCTGTATGGTCCATACACCTCCTGAGGAACACTCGCCTGTACTAATTATCGTCCTTGAGATTTGTCTTCGCACGTAGGACTGCAATTTTATCGACGGTTGTGGTGAATTCTATTTTAACGACTCCCGGTTTATTGTTTCTAGAGGGCAGTCTCGCTATTCGCTGCGCTGCAATGTCTCTCAGACCAAGACCGTTGCGAATTAACTCTTCAATTTTGTCTTGTAGATTCTCCCCCGGCTCCCCTTTCAGGTTCACTGCAAATGGCTTTCGCGCGGGTGACGCCGTAGCTTCTATCGCCTTCAGCCTCTTTTCAAACTAGTCAACGCACATAATGCCAACGCACATAATGTCAACGCACATAATGTCAACGCACATAATGTCAACGCACATAATGTCAACGCACATAATGTCAACGCACATAATGTAAACGCCCATAATGCCAACGGTCAAAGAGCGAGTAACAGACAAAATGCCAACATATCTTACAAGTTTTAATTACTTTCGATGAACTATTCAGGGCGGATCCAAGGGGGGAGGGGTGCAACCCCCTAACCCCACCCCTTGGGAACTTGGACATACACTGTAAAAGTCGGGTTGATCCCCCCCCCCCGGTCGCACGTTTTCAGATAGCAACCCCCCACTCCCACACTTGCGAATTCCTAGATCCGCCCCTGACTATTAGTACATTACCAATTAAACCTAAACCTTCTAAATGGTATTAATATGTGACGGTTAAACGATGCAAGGAAATCGCATCGTTTGATGGAGGCTAATATTAAAAGGCACAAATTAAATGTAATAAATATCACAAGCGTGACTAGAAATTAGAATGTGTTAAATTGTTCAGAGATCCAGCTACAATGAGCCAGAATATGCTTACCAAATTAATCCGAATATATCATAACAGATCAACCAGAATATAATAACAAATTAACCAAAATATAATAACAAATTAACCAGAATATAATAACAAATTAACAAGAATTAAATAACGAAATAACGCTTCTCGAGTGGTGTGTGTTTGATGTTATTTGCGATTTATTGAATCCCGTTCATCACTTATTAAGGCAAACGGACAAAATGCTAACATCGGAGAAAGGAAGAACATTCTTACATTTTATATAAGCTGGGAGTTATTACCACGGTGACTAATTATCGATTAAATAGCTGTACGGCTGATAAAAAAGTAATTACCATTTGCCGCAAGTGTATTTGCGACTGTAGGCATCTGGGGCCGTATTCATAATCGCCACTTAGTTTTCGCCACTAGATTTAGCGCAAAGTGGAAGAGTTGTCGAGCGATTATCGGGTCCAAAATACATAAGTAGTCACCCAGAAAGTGGATTTTTTTAATTAAAAAAGGGCTAAAATTGTGTTGAAGAGGATTTCTTAATGATGAGCACCACCACAACGAGCTGGTGAGGCTAAGATGAAAATGCACTTTTCGTGCGTAATTCACGAGGGGATTATGAATACGGTCCCTGCAGGTCATGGTACACACTTGAGACAAATTAAGCACAACATATTTACAATGGAAAACACACATTAATGTGAGGTTTATCGGCGTATCTGCACACAGTTTACTTGTACATTGAACAAAATGTGGTTATGTTATCAAACTTTCCTTGATCATCACAACATATTAGAATGAAAAACAATCAACAAGGTCACCGTATTTGTTTGATACATGTATATAATTAGATCAAAAATGGTATCTAAAAATAGCGTTTAGCTTTGTAAACCCAAATATTACATCCGGCATTCTCAAAAACAGAAAAAATACAACACAAATGGTACAGTTTATTCTCATGTGCTACTGTCACACTGTGCTACTGTCACAATGTGCCACGGTCACAATGTGCCACTGTCACAATGTGCTACTGTCACAATGTGTCACTGTCACAATGTTCCACTGTCACAATGTGCTACTTTCACAATGGAACCCCTTTCGGAAGGTGCTCCTGTCACGTTTTGCACCTTTTTGCATTGCCCCTCTCACAATGTGCCCTCTAGCATATGTCAAATACAGCAATATGTTGACCAGCACGATGCATTAACATGTGACATATGGCGTGTTACTTTGGTAACCTTGTATATCCCCAAGGCGAACCGAATAGGCACCTTACGCAGTGGCGGATCCAGTGGGGGAAGGCACAGAGGACACGTGCCCCCACCCCCCTTTTTCGCTTGAAATAGGCGGAAAGAAGGCACGTGCCCCCCCACCCCCCTGCGGACATTTCCTCCTACCCTGGATCCCCATTCACGGTTGATATGTGCTTTATTTTATAGTAACAGGCTCACATTTTATATGATCTGTGTATGTATTATACATTTCACATTTCGGCTTCATTGCAGTCACTTAGCGCAACCTGTATAGATCTGTATACAGGTCGGTATACTGTTCTTTCTTTTGTTGAGACACAAGGCGTTGAAGTTATTGTACATTTCACACCTCCAGCTTTGAACGTATGGTTTAACTGCACGCCACTGTCGTCTTCATTGCTCACACGCTTAGGTGTGTGGTTAAAATACAGAATATGATATAATATATGAGCCTGTTATTATGAAATAAAGAACATACAAACCATGAATGGGGAATGAATTTATCTTTGAGGGGATAAAGCCCTATCTATGATTTCCGGAGAGGGGAAAATGTCCACAGCGGAAATTGTGCGTGGAGAATGTGTAGGGGTAATTATCTGGAGGGGGATATGTCCTGCGCGCGCATCCATTCGGTATGCCGATAATGTGTCTCGTTTAAAACACCTCGGTAGAACATTGCGGCTGATTGGTTGTTTGTATATTCAGGGCGCTTTAACCACTTTTGATCATATCGCGTCAATGGGAGAAGGAAGGGAGTGTAGAGCCATGCCTCCGGGGGTAACCCCCTACTTTTTGTTATTAAGGACATTAGATCTTTATCCTGCGACTACACAGACATGGCCACAGCGGGGCGCGAACCACCGATCCACGTGCCGTTAGGCTCTCAGGTGGTCAGATCAATCAAGGCGACTGCTCTAACCCACAGAACTATCGAGGCGGCCCCGGCGGCTGATTGAAAAAGACTGTCTAAGCTGGTTCCATTGCCCCTAAATGAACCGAACATGACCGCTGGGAACATTTCCTTGACATTGCGCTTGGCCCTATCAGCAGGTTCGGCAGAGGTTGAGTATACCGGGCGGCCTACCGGTCCTGGCCCAGAGAAATGCACCCAGACTCGTTCTACCCGGGAGTGAGTCTTGTTTGCCAATGTATCCGTTAGATGGCGACACCGCATGGCAAGTGTATGACCAGATTCACTCTCTACGAATTAGTTTTGAGCGAGCGGCCCCATGTCTGAGTAACGTGTGTTAGAACCCAAAACGTTATAGTGACGAAACGTCAGACCTTGCCAGAATGAAATGTATAATTTTGAAGTTTGACTTCAACTATCCCGGTTATTGCTCACACAACCCTGCGTGATGCTTCCGAAGGTGTACTAATATCTTTGAAGAAGACAGGGCGGGGCCACTTAATTTGGGGCTAAAAAAGTGATTCATTGACAAATAGTGACCTATTGAAGGCCGACATCCGCGAATTAGGACGGAGGAAAATAAAGAAATCTAAGGTTTCTGGGAGTAGACCGTTCCAAGGGAAAGACCAGGAGAGAGAGATAGAGAAAGAGAGAGAGAGAGAGAGAGAGGGGGGGGGGAGCGATACCTCACATTCCATCCTTTATGAAAGCACTTAGACATATATCTAAAACTGAAGAGTTACTGCCTTATATATTCATTGCTGCCGTCAATAGACCCGGCGCTCGAGGCACAGTGTGAAACTGTACTTTTGCTCCTAGATGGCGCAGGCCGTGTGGTCCGACGTTGTCGTCACTATGACGTGTTGGGTCTTACAAACGTGCAGTGTAACCGTGAATCTTTATTCCTGGATCCCCCCCTGCTTAACTCATGTTTGCAGGAAGACGAACTCACAGAGATTCCACCGTGCGAATTCATGGTAACACTATAACACAGATTCATGACACCACCGTAATACGCAGTCTGAAGCAGACACAGTGTTACAGGCGCGCGCGAAACTTCTCGACCGTCTCCTTGCAGACGACAACAATACACCAGGCTTGTGCAGACATTTAAATTGAACGTTCCTTAGCACGAGTCTTCACCATGTCTCGGGTAAAAACTTGACCCTCTAACGAGCAGTTACATCAGTGTGGGACAATAGATTAAAAAGACAACTGCACGACAAAATGGAATAGAGCCAAAAATTAATGTCATGGGTTGTGTGGTAAATGGGGCGGCGAGAGGAGGAAGGGGGTGGGGGGAGGGAGGTGGTGGTGTTAGGAAAAACACGCATGTAACTGGGTTTCTCAGTGGCCGACAGGGCTGACCAGCGACAGTGCCATTGAGGGACGCTGTAAGGTGAGAGGTAAGCCACGGCACGACGTCAGCGACACAATGGCGGGAGCCGAGCGGGCGTCACAAAGGGAAGCCGACGTCATGACATTGACCGGAGCTAGTTTTAGGCCGTGGCGCCCACTGGGAGCTGGACAGCCAGGTAGTTAGTTATAAGGCTAAATGGCATCGAATGTCAGGTCCATCTCTGGTGGTGTGCGCTTTTCGTTAGGGCAGCGGGGAGGTCAGTGAGTGGTAGAGGGGGCGGGGGTGTTAATGTTCAGGGGGGGGGGGGCGGAGTGGTAATGTTCAGGGGTGGGCATGGGGTTATAGCAACAGGCGGCGCATGGATAAGGAGGTTGGGGATATGAAAAGGTAGGGGGATAAATAGACGAAAATATATTTTTGCTGCCAAGTTGTGTAGTCTGCTCGTTATCGTTCCAAAAACGTGGAAAACGGAAAGGGTGGAAGACAGGCGCGCGTGTCAATTACCGAAAACATGTCATCCGGCAATGACGATTTGGTTCTCGCATCATATGTCAGTCACATTGTGACTGGAAGCGGGAATCCACGTCTCCGGTTACATTCGAAAACTGGAATACACAAGCCACAGACAAAAGCACAATAGAACAACGGGACGCGGCGACCATGTTACAACTGTGGAATAGATCCACAGCGGTAAAAGGCGCTTTCAGGTAATCACGCTACAGCCTTCGGACGGAAAAATCACTGGAACTTGCCAGAAAATAAATGTAGGCCTGCTGCGTCGTCCCATTCGGTTATTCAGCTATTTAAATCGCTATTTAAATCGCGTGTTAAGAAGGCAGATTGTTAGATTATAATATAACTATGTATGATAAATATATAGGAATTGTATATATTATATTTGTCCCATAGGCTATCCTACGCACAATGAGCACACACAACATAATTGCACCATGTATGCACTGTGGTGGTGGCCGTTTTTTGGCAATAAACTTATTCATTCATTGATATGATTGAGTAGATATCTCAGTGTGCCAAGTGACATACATAGGGAACTCACATAAAGTCCATTCTCTCCCGGTATAGTTTTGGGTAAGTCTGCCTCACGCAAGGTGTTAGTGGCCCAAATATGTTTTCTTATTGAATTCCACCACCTATTAAATGGCGGTGCTGGACAGATTCAATCGCCTGACCTTCATGGCGCTTCATCAAAACTGAACACCTATAGCAGTTTTAGCATCTTATTGGACGGCACATGAGTCCTATTTAAGATCAGCGATGGCGGCAAACTCGTTTAAATTCGATTCGACAAATGAACTGCTCTTGGACATTGTTTCTTGGCCAAATAGTTTAGGCGGAGGGGGATACCCCGTCTGAATCACAAATTCCCAACAATTAGGGAGAGCAATATCGAATCTCAAAGATGAATACTGTTTAAGACTGGGCGCGAAAAAAACACATTAAAAGTTCTATCACGAATATCGAAGAATCCACAGACCGCTTTAACGGATCGCGGTATATAGGGAAAGGGTCTTCGCGATAAACCAGGAATTGTACGGATAACGATCCCCAAAATTGCCAACAGCTAATGGCTAATCTCTAAGATTTCCTGGAGATCGAAGAAAGTATCCCCCCTGGTTAGTTGCAAGCAATCTTCTATGGGGAGGGGCAAGGGGTATTTCCGTTCCTCGAGAATGGGGTTTTCCTTTTATCGTGAACTGGGAATAAGACAAGTAATTGTCCGTGAGCTGGGAATGAGATATTAGCGGATCGTCGTGATGAAGGATTTTCATTAATCGTGAACTTTTAATATTAATTAAATTAACCGTGAATCGGAAAATTGTTAATTTATATCATGTATCCGCCCTTCCTATGTATGGTGGAAGCTCTTCTTTTTAAACTCTTTGTGACGTGGGAATAAATGACATATATTCTTCGTGATCTGGGAGCACGACCCCACCTGCCCCCCGCCCCCCCCCCCCCACTTCTATCTATCACGCCCTTGTCTACGATTTTAACATTTTGACCCTGCAATACTCGTTTTACTCGACATTTCTTGACTTCGTGGTAGAACAAATCATTCAATAGAGAGTCAAATATAGAGGTATATCCGACCATGATCGGACATGTACCATTGACTGATCTATCTATCTGTCGATTGGCCGAGTCCACTGTTTAGGATAGGGTGCGCGCCTGTCATGCCCGATATGTTCGACTTCCTAGGTGTTTGTCGTCAGGATGTCATTTACGTCAAATCACATCTCTAAAATAACCCGTATTCATTTTTGGACACGTGACCTTGTTCCTGCGAAATGTCAACGGCCTCAGAGTTCGTCGACCAGACTGAGCAAAAGAGAGGTATAGACAGCAGCTTCGAGGCCTGCAGTGGGCTCCTCCCCAATCTCTCGATGTAGTCAATATTGCGACGAGCCGCAAGAATCGACAACCTGTGTCCACTTGTAGGTGATACAGCATCCCTCACCGTGATGACGTCACGGTGCGCGAAGCAATTCCACGTAACCTAAATCGACTTAACGCCTGTCATACAAATACTAGACCGAAACGTCCGCCCTCGCAAAACTACCTGGCCGAAACATCCTAGGCAGAATAATCCTGGAACGGATCATTCTAGACCGAATCATTCTAGACACCCCAGGCCAAAACGTCCGCTGGCCGAAACGTCCGCTGGCCGAAAAGTCCAGTGGCCGAAACGTCCTAGGCCGAAACGTCCGGTGGCCGAAACGTCCCAGGCCGAAACGTTCCAGGCTGAAACGTCCCAGGCCGAAACGTTCCAGACTGAAACGTCCCAGGCTGAAACGTTCCAGGCTGAAACGTCCCAGGCCGAAACTTCCCAGGCCGTAACGTTCCAGGCTGAAACGTCCCAGGCCGAAAAGTCCGGTGGCCGAAACGTCCCAGGCCGAAACGACCGCTGACCAAAACGTCCGGTGGCCGAAACGTCCGGTGGCCGAAACGTCCGGTGGCCGAAACATCCGGTGGTCGAAACGTCCGCTGGCCGAAACGTTCCAGGCCGAAACGTCCCAGGCCGAAACGTCCCAGGCCGAAACATCCCAGGCCGAAACGTTCCAGGCCGAAACGTCCCAGGCCGAAATGTCCCAGGCCGAAACGTCCGATGGCTGAAACGTCCGGTGGCCGAAACGTCCGCTGGCCGAAGCGTCCGGTGGCCGAAAACGTCCAGTGGCCGAAACGTCCAGTGGCAGAAACATCCGCTGGCCGAAACGTTCGCTGGCCGAAACGTCCGCTGGCCGAAACGTCCGCTGGCCGAAACGTCCAACTTTCCGCCGCCACTTCACCCCCCCCCCTCCCCTATTCAGCTCTAAATCGTCACCCTCCCTGAAAGTAAACCCCATTCACCCCCACTCAGTCTCCCCCCCCCCCCACCACTACCCCATCAAACTGACAGGCAGGCCCTGTAATCAACATCACGGCCGGAGCACAACTTGGACCAACGCAGTAGCCGTTTTGGTATTATGTGTTATTACCAGATTCTCTGTGCACATTACTGATCACTAAACGTAAAGGTTAACACGATATGAAGCGCGACCCGTCTGGGGCCAATAGGCGCAGTATTAATGGTATTATTGAATACTGTACTTTTTATATATGCACTGAACGAACTGAATTAAAAACGACACCAACACCGCTGCAGCAGTTAAAGCTACATGTGGAGCTGACCGTTGCAACGGCTGTACCAAAATAAACATAAACAGGAAATGTTACCTTTGACCACAAGCAGTGTCAACGGCCACCGCCAAAGAAAAAGTGGCGCTCCGGATGCTTCTATTGTCTCATATAATTTAGCGCTTGGGCCCCCTGTCGGTGGCACCGGTAAACGATTTGTGTACACACGTTTATGACGTTTCAAATCAGCACAAGTTTTCATTTTTGTGGCGGACAATTCATGAATTTGAAATGTTTTGCTCATTGGCAGATAATTGGTGAGCGATATGGTAGGTGTTTATTTTCTGTTATGAACCTTAAGGCCTTAGGTTTGTGTTCTTATACGCAAACTTGGCATTCAAAAACAGCGAAACAACTCCACATGCAACTTTAAGGTAAGCCACCCATAATAGCAAGGTAAAAGAACTCTGTATTTGTGATTATGTTATGAAAGTATACCCAATTACACACCTTCTGGTGAATTTTTAGGAAGCTTTACGGTCCCGTTAAAAAAATATTCTCCATTTTCCAAGTATACCCCCATTTCACAAAATGACCCAAACCTGACACCTACCACGAATATGTCATTTTGCTACAAATCAGCTCAATATTAAGTCATTATCATCAGTAATAGCTCCTTGGAAAGCTTAAACCTAGTGCAATACAGCAATGATATTCAAAAATGTAAATAGTAGCCACAAAAAATAACTGCATGGTAATACTAAAGTGCAATTATACAAAATTAGGACAGTTTTTGCCAAAATTCGAAAGCACCACCTCCACAAAATTGGCTATAATATTCTCAAAAATACAAATCTTGACACCAAACCACTTTTAAAAACTTGTAAAAACATAGCTCTTGAAATAAAAATAAAGAAAAATATAGGTAGCCGTGCAAATTTCCCGCGAAACAGGTCCTGAAGCTTGAAAATATTATTTCACAAATATTTTTTGGCTCAGCTTATTTCACACTAAGTATCCCCAATTTACGCCTTGTGTTTACATTTTAATAAATGTGGTTATATATAATGGTCTCTGATATAATTATGATCTACTCGAATATTTTCTGAACTATTTACACGTTATCTTGATGTTTTTTCTTGAATTTTGCGAATTTATCACGAAGAGCCATTCTCGGGGAAATACCCTGTGAATGACGTCACGAATTGGGGATTCCCCTGTGAATGATGTAACGAGTTAGGGATTCCTCTTTCACTGACACCCGCCGATGTTTGTCGATGTTTACCGAGGTCTTCTCTAAATCGCCGAAGCTTATTATACAATGCTCTGTTCATTTTATCTATGTCACCACTCCTTTTGCTGTGTTTTATTCGTGCCTTGTTTCATTAAGACTGCGTAAAATCTAAGGGCTACAGCCCGCCGATGTTTGCCGATGTTTACCGAGGTCTGCTCAACATCGCCTAGGCGTATTATGGGATGCTTACCTTAAGGCCTCCACACACTGAACGCGCCAGCGCCAGTGCCCGCGCTAGTGCCCGCGCCCGCGCCAGTGCCCGCGCCAGTGCCCGCGCTAGTGCCCGCGCCCGCGCCAGTGTCCGCGCCAGTGCCCGCGCCAGTGCCCGCGCTAGTGCCCGCGCCCGCGCCAGTGCCCGCGCCAGTGTCCGCGCCAGTGCCCGCGCTAGTGCCCGCGCCCGCGCCAGTGCCCGCGCCAGTGCCCGCGCTAGTGCCCGCGCCCGCGCCAGTGCCCGTGCCAGTTATACTCGCTCAAAAGACCCTGTTTTCCGATATAAAATATTTGCAATGGCCCCCAATTTCAAGGGGAAACTTGCGACCGGGGAAAGGGAGGATGGGGGGTAGCCCGGGGGAGGGAGGATGGGGGCTCGACCGGGGGAGGGTGGATAGGCGTTCGCCCGGGGGAGGGAGGATGGGGAGTCGCCCGGGGGAGGGAGGATGGGGGGTCGCCCGGGGGAGGGAGGATGGGGGGTCGCCCGGGGGAGGGAGGATGGGGGGTCGCCCGGGGGAGGGAGGAGGGGGGGTCGCCCGGGGGAGGGAGGATGGGGGGTGGCCCGGGGGAGGGAGGATGGGGGGTGGCCCGGGGGAGGGAGGATGGGGGGTCGCCCGGGGGAGGGAGGATGGGGGGTCGCCCTGGGGGGAGGGAGGATGGGGGGTCGCCCGGGGGAGGGAGGATGGGGGGTCGCCCGGGGGAGGGAGGATGGGGGGTCGCCCGGGGGAGGGAGGATGGGGGGTCGCCCTGGGGGGAGGGAGGATGGAGGGTCGCCCGGGGGAGGGAGGATGGGGGGTCGCCCGGGGGAGGGAGGATGGGGGGTCACCCGGGGGAGGGAGTCAACCACTTTTGACGGAGGCAATGTCCATACCGAAATTTTGCATTGAAAAATCCCCCCGTCCCCTCCCTCGTCACAAACAACACCCACCCAGGTGGTCCTCGCCGCAAACAAACAGAGCTGCCATAAGCCCCTCCCCCCTCCCCTCCCCGGCCTACCCCTCCCGGACCCCTTGTTCTGGATCTTTCCGCCATCAAATCCTGACATCGTCTCGCAAGATGTTACCCCCCCCCCCCGTAAGTCACGCCTACCCTCACCCCCCCACCCCCCCCCACAAATCCCACACACACACGCCACACATATCATCATGCTCTCTGATCTCCTGTACGCTGATTACGCTGTAGTGATGCTCTGCTGGCAGTGTCCCTCTGTGTCACAAGGTGCCGCCACCAGCACCCCGCTCCAGTGTACCAACGCCCGCGTACCCACACCGCCTGCCATCTCATCCCCCGCTACGCACCCCCCCCCCCCCGCCACCCCCCTCCCTATGTGCCGAGATTTACTTCGCTGTGAGCCGGTTCGCCTTCTCATTGGTCCGTTCCACGTAAGACGCCTGGGAAGGATTTGTTCTATTTATAGCCCAGCTGCCTCGCAGAATCCCTAGATAGACTGAGGAGGGGAGGAGGGCAGGGGTGTGGGGTGGGGTGGTCCCGTTACCGTGACGTGGCAGCCACGTAGTACATACACCACACACCGGCTAAGAGAGCGAGAGAGAGAGAGAGAGACACGGTTCATCCGGGATCACTCAATCCAGAACATTTCATAAGTTTAAATCAGTTGAACAGCGACTGTACATCTCGGAGTGTTCCTGCACGAGTCCCGGAGTTCCGGAGATCGCTAATCACGGTGGTCAGTGTCGGTCCCTATTATAGTGATGGGTTATCGGTCTGTGTTGTGTGTTGTGGTCTCCCTGGCCGCCGCCGTGTTGTGGTGCGGCGCCATGGTGCAGGCCGGCCGGGTTCAAGGCACTACGACCGGAAGGAACATCCTGGTGTTCGGCGGTAACGGATTCCTCGGCGCCAGCACCGTAGAGCGCCTACTGGAGCAGGATGACCACGTGACCATCGTCAACAGAGGTAACTGGTACTGGGACTCGGCCCAACGCATCAAACCCAACGTTGACGTCATCACATGCGACCGTCTCGTTGCCTTGGAGACGTGTCTCGATCTAGTGACGCTGGTTGACGCCGTCGACACCTTTGACGCCGTCATCGACTTCAGCGCTTACGGTCCCGACGAGGTCAAAGGGTCGGCGTCTGTCCTCAAGGGCAAGGTCAAGTTGTACGTGCTCATCAGCACGGACTCTGTATACGAGGTATGCGAGAAAAAGCACAGCGGCCCCACTCGGGAGACAGACGCCGTGCGTCCCGAGGACCCCGGAGACCGCTACGTCCTGGGCCAGCGCCACGAATACGCCGAGAAGAAGCTGCAGGCTGAGGAACAACTCGTAGCGCAGCGCCAACATGGCGGTGAGGGCTTTCCCTTCGTTATCCTCCGTCTGCCTGACGTCATCGGGTCACGTGACACGACGCACAGGTGGTGGCTATACCAGCTGTGGGTCAAACTGTCGCAGAAGCTCCCCTCGCGACCGCTGCGCATCCCCTTGTTTCTGGAGGGCTACGAGATGAGTCTGGTGTACGTGGAGGACGTCGCCAGGGGAATCCTGGACATCCTGGCCAAGGGACCGGAAGTGCACGACCAGATCCTCAACCTGGCCTTCCCGGAGACCTTCACCATGGAGACGATGCTGAAGTCCATCCAAAAGGAGCTGGATTTGGACTACGAGATCGGGCTTGAGGATAACCGCAGCCATGACGTCTACCTGTACCCCTCGGTGAGGCGGGGCCCCGTCGACGTCAGCAGGGCGCAGAGCCTCATCAACTGGAAAACCACACCGTGGGCGGACGCCGTGCGAGAATCCGTGAGATTCTACGAGAATGCGATGCGAGATGACGAGGCGTTCCCCCTGCAGCGTGACGAGATCATTCAGGTGGTGATGCATCAGCTGCACCCAAACAGCTCCCAAGAGTTCTACGAGGCCTTGGAGGACACCTACAACATCACGCTGCACCACTTCAAGTTCCCGCGAGACGAGCTCTAAAGAAAGCCTCCATCGTGATGTGGTCGTGACACTGCCCGACGCCCTCAATTCTCCACCGACTTAAAGTAAAGGATTATCTCGCAGTATGATCTTGGATGGGTAGAAATAGCGATCTTACCCGTGAAAGACGATCTGACTTTTTGTTTATCTAGTTGTAATTGTGTCGTATGCGAGAGTTACATGTGGCCTATTTTACGTACATAGTTTAGGCGGCTACCGGGCTTAATCGGCTACAATCTCCCATCATTTAGCCCCGTAGTCGGCAAAACTGCGTTCGTGAAATCCGCCGCTGATGCTTTTGTTTGAATTATATAGCTAGATGTCTTGCATGAAGTAGCAATCTAAAAAGCTAGAGGTTGGCAAGACTATTTCATTTGTGTTATAATGATATCATCACAACAAGCTACAATTGACCAATTGTTGTTTGAAATTGCTTTACATTAGTTTACGCCGTTCGTCTCTGTCTAGTAACGTGTAAGTAAAATTAACGGTTAAAATCGAGGACAATTTAGTTCAATATAGTATTTTTATCATTTACGCTTGATAGTTGTTTCCTTCACCAGAACCTGAAATGAGCGCATGACCTAGCTGAGCGCTTTCATCGCCAGATGGCGCAAGTTCGTCGTAAGCTTTCCCATCTCACGCCGCTCAAAATCGCACTAAATTTCTTACTTCATTTTTGCCACCTTCCTGTTTCCAAAAAAAAAAATTGTGTGGTATTTTTCTGTTTCCTAACCAGCGGAAACTGTTTCAAAATATTCTACTCGGCGTTAAAGCTATGTACTTACATGCGTCATCTTAGATTTTTTACATTTTAGAATCAAGACTAAAAGTATCTCAAAATTATGATGCATATATATTTTATATCTCTTAAAGTCTTTTTTTAGAGTCTGTAAAACAAACTTCTGCTCCAGTGACCAAATTGCTTCTTTCTGGATAGCCCACAGGCTTTTAGGATTTAAATTCACGACAGAATATACTTATTTGACATGGGGAAGAGGTTTGTTATACAAACAAATACAGTATATATTGCTTTAAGCAGTCGTGGCGCTAATTAAGTGTGGTTTAGGACTTCCGGCCCACAATCTAACACACTATGGTTATTTGAAATGCACCCAAATTCCTGCGTGTCTTGTTACGAAGCTGCATGCCTTAGCGCAGGTTATATACTGACGCACGCAAGTCAGGGAATGCACAAAATAGATCGTGTAAGTGCTGTTATCAGCCGCGCAAAATTGGGTACAACATGCCTACATTGCCAATTATTATGACAATGTTTTATTATGTATACAGGTATATCTGACGAGAAAATAGAAATGCATTATTTTGCCGATCAGGTTTTAGCAGATGTGACTGTCTTCGCGGGGTACATGTGTATAAATCTCGAACATTTATGGAAGGCGGACTGTGTCATGTCCAGCTTTGTATAAAAGGGTTTTTTATCTGCTCCATCAGCAAGACCGTCAAAAGTAATGATGTAACGGCGTAGAAAATCACCAAATTTGAATCTCCTGCACGTGTAACCCCCGCTGATGGCTTTTCCGTTCACCTGGGACCACATAAATATTGTAAACTCTTTTTATCTGTAGTAAATTGGCAAGAGAAACACTGACTTTGGCTTTTTTGTTGCTTAAAAAATGCGCGTGCGTTATAACAAAACTCATACATGACACAGCTAAACAGCAGTAGTATTTCGCTCTTGCAACTTACTAAGACTTAAATATTAATCACTTAAGAATTATTTGTGCTAAGAGTGAAATGTTATATTAAGATGCGCTGCATTTAAGTTTCAACTCGGAAGGACAGAGCGAAGCAAGTTATTTGTTTGCGGTTGTCCCAACTTGTAAAGATCTACTCCTCCGTCAGCATCTTCGTGACATATTGTTGTTTTATCGTAGACGAAAACGTTATGATTACCTGCGAGTATTTCGTTACCTGTCTGCTAGATGGCGTTACCAGTACAGCAGGTGACTGACTTATCTGGGTCATGTGATATCAGCTTGCAGCTTGGACTGGCGCTTCGAGAGTGAAAACAAGAACTTACTTTGCTTTACGGCATAATGACATAGATTCCATAATATAGTACAAGCGACAATGGGTAAGCGTTTCGATCTTCAAGAAGAGTTTTCTAGTACATTTGGACAAAGATATATGCATTAATCCAACAATGGAATATAAATTACCTGTTCATTTCTGCTTGTTACCGGTAGCCATACCTGGTCATAACAAAGCATTCAGGTGTGATTTGGCATGAGGATTCTGCATTCTGTTTCTCTAATTGAAATATTATTTGAAAAAAATGTTAGATTGCGATTTGTTGGGACTATTCTATTAAACTTATTTCACAACATATGAGGGAATTTTTGTGTTATTTATTTTAGAAAACTCACTCCACCCAAAGTGAATCCAGTTTTATTCTAAAAGTTCGTTCACACTAAACTGGGGAAGAGGTCAAAATTTGAAGCCCTTTGATACAAACCGTCTGTACAGTATATGTGTAGTGAAGATCAGTATATATATTGTATGTATCTTCTCCAGCATGTGACGATTGTTTGGGGCGGACGCCCTTTGCGTCCCTTGTGGCCACAGTCATCATGTGCCTCGGTGTTGGACTCTTCTGCGGCACCTTCTACAGAGCTCTTGAAATAACTATTCGGGGCATATTTGAGGACCTTTTCTGGTTCAATGTACCATGGTAAGTTATTTTACCACAACCTAGACTAATTTTAGATATATGGAGTTAATTATACCTATATATTTATTAGTTTTTAAATATGATTTACATTGCAGTCACTTTATTATTGAACATTTTGTCCAGCAATGTAACCCTCTTTTCATGTTAAACTACCAGGACCTCAAAGGTATGACTCTCTATGTGACAGGACAACATCAAAAGATTTTTTGTAATGCTCTTTATAAGTCTTTATTATTCTTTGATATCGATATACAATGGTACATGGCTAACTAAACTTATCAACTCATTTAAATATGCCAGTAATATCATATTGTATAAAGTGTCAGCATATAATTTACATATATAAGTAGGGCTATTGCTACATGTTTATAGATGCAGATAACTGGTTGTTGTTTTAGGTTGGAAACCATCCAGATAGTATTTGTAGTGGTTGCCGTGGTGATGGGCATCTACTCGTTTATCCTGTTATTTTTCGGATTCCTGGCAACTGGAGCCACAAGACAGAAAATATATTCTGGGGCAAAGTGCATTATGGGAGGACGTGTATCAGCCTTATTTGTAAGTGTTTGGTGGTAACTTACTTGGTTATACAGAATACAGTCGAAACTAAATTAGTGCCTGAAAATGTATTGACCATTGAATGCCAAAAATAAATATATCAGAGTTTGCAATGTTCACATGCCAATTGTACATAAATCTGTAAATAGATGACAATGTAAGTATTCTGACCAGTCATTAAAAATCATTAGATGCGATGGACCCAATCTTGTTCGTATTGATAATGTTGCTATACATGTAATACTTTCCAGCATTGCCTGTGTCATTTTTATCTGCTTCAAATAAATGGTTGGTTTTATCGATTATGTAACACTGTAAATGTTTGGTTTCACCCGAATGTAGTTCACGACGATGACGTACTTCCTGAATCTGTGTTGGATGGGCGTGACCTCTATGTGTGCCACAGTCATCCTCATTTACTTCATGCTCGACTCCATCTGTCGGCATGAGTACGTTGGCAAGCCGCCCTGGTACCTCACCTATGAGAACTGCCTCAATCTCAGCAGATTTGGTGAGTACATAAGGCAAGCCGCCCTGGTACCTCACCTAGGAGAACTGCCTCAATCTCAGCAGATTTGGTGAATACATAAGGCAAGCCGCCCTGGTACCTCACCTAGGAGAACTGCCTCAATCTCAGCAGATTTGGTGAATACATAAGGCAAACCGCCCTGGTACCTCACCTAGGAGAACTGCCTCAATCTCAGCAGATTTGATGAGTACATAAGGCAAGCCGCCCTGGTACCTCACCTAGGAGAACTGCCTCAATCTCAGCAGATTTGGTGAGTACATAAGGCAAGCCGCCCTGGTACCTTACCTACGAGAACTGCCTCAATCTCAGCAGATTTGGTGAGTACATAAGGCAAACCGCCCTGGTACCTTACCTACGAGAACTGCCTCAATCTCAGCAGATTTGGTGAGTACATAAGGCAAGCCGCCTTCGTACCTCACCTAGGAGAACTGCCTCAATCTCAGCAGATTTGGTGAATACATAAGGCAAACCGCCCTGGTACCTCACCTAGGAGAACTGCCTCAATCTCAGCAGATTTGGTGAGTACATAAGGCAAGCCGCCCTGGTACCTTACCTACGAGAACTGCCTCAATCTCAGCAGATTTGGTGAGTACATAAGGCAAGCCGCTCTGGTACCTCACCTAGGAGAACTGCCTCAATCTCAGCAGATTTGGTGAGTACATAAGGCAAACCGCCCTGGTACCTTACCTACGAGAACTGCCTCAATCTCAGCAGATTTGGTGAGTACATAAGGCAAGCCGCCTTCGTACCTCACCTAGGAGAACTGCCTCAATCTCAGCAGATTTGGTGAATACATAAGGCAAACCGCCCTGGTACCTCACCTAGGAGAACTGCCTCAATCTCAGCAGATTTGATGAGTACATAAGGCAAGCCGCCCTGGTACCTCACCTAGGAGAACTGCCTCAATCTCAGCAGATTTGGTGAGTACATGAGGCAAGCCGCCCTGGTACCTCACCTAGGAGAACTGCCTTAATCTCAGCAGATTTGGTGAGTACATAAGGCAAGCCGCCCTGGTACCTCACCTAGGAGAACTGCCTTAATCTCAGCAGATTTGATGAGTACATAAGGCAAGCCGCCCTGGTACCTCACCTAGGAGAACTGCCTCAATCTCAGCAGATTTGGTGAGTACATGAGGCAAGCCGCCCTGGTACCTCACCTATGAGAACTGCCTCAATCTCAGCAGATTTGGTGAGTACATAAGGCAAGCCGCCCTGGTACCTTACCTACGAGAACTGCCTCAATCTCAGCAGATTTGGTGAGTACATAAGGCAAGCCGCCCTGGTACCTCACCTAGGAGAACTGCCTCAATCTCAGCAGATTTGGTGAGTACATAAGGCAAACCGCCCTGGTACCTCACCTAGGAGAACTGCCTCAATCTCAGCAGATTTGGTGAGTACATAAGGCAAACTGCCCTGGTACCTTACCTAGGAGAACTGCCTCAATCTCAGCAGATTTGGTGAGTACATAAGGCAAACCGCCCTGGTACCTCACGTACGAAAACTGACAAAATCGTTGAGCCTCAATCCCAAGCGCAGTTGGTAAGCAAACAGAGGAGCTGCATGTTCTAGGTTAGTTCCCTAGATGGCATCCCTGCATCTAGGGCAATAAGTAGTGTGTTCGGCTATTGCCGAGTGTACACTGTTTGCCAACCCAAGCGGCCGGTGCGGGGTTCGAATCCCACCTGTGCACCTGTCTATGTGTGTGCAGGATAAAGATCCTGTGGGTTTCATCGCACCGCTTAGGGGTTTACACCACCTGGCTCCTCCACCATGTCACGATGTAACCTACACAGGTTAACATGGTTAAGACATCCTACTTATAGACAAACAATATTATCAGTCGTGGGAAGAAAGTACAATCAAGTTTAGAACTACAATGTTGATGCCTTCATTGCCACTATGATTCCGAATTGACGAGTTCAGGTCGACATTTTTACAATTGCTGCCATGGATACGACGGCTCGACGTAACCTTCAGTACGTAACCTTGACACATATATTTTACTTCTGTTTCTTCTCCAGGCATTTATAGAAACTACACGGAAGGTGTTGACCGTAACGCCATATGTGACGAGACTGATTTATCACAGTTCTGTCAACACGTGAGTGCCGCCCCCCCCCTTATTCCCACTCCCACCCCACCAGTCACACTTATGGCCTGCGCCTCGTGCTTAGTGCAATCTGTAGCTGTCAGTTTCTTGATCTTTATTGTGGTTATTACGATATAAATATAGTATCTGCGATACCCCAGTTTAACCTATGTGCCATCTTTTTTTGCTGATTTTGGTAGCAAAAATCTTTAAATGATATGAAAAAAGGATGACCATGCTAACTACATGTATTATCATTAATAAATACGCTTCCCGTAGTTGTTAATCGTTTGCGCGCTGATGTCGTTATGATGTTAAGTATGTGTTCCCTATGTGTGCGTTATGATCAGTTGATCGGCCTTATATATATATATGACACTACAGTTTACTCTCTGACTAAGAATTAGATTAGACACCTTTAATTTAATTTAGAGATATGCCCAAAGGTTTAAACCCCTCCGGCAAGTACAAGCGTAGTCCTATTGAGTTATTTAAAAACGTTTTTCGTAAATTTAAATTACCTTCCTTTTAATCATCCAAAACATGTCTGTGTGCAACATTTGAACATTTGTTAATTGTGAGCTTAATGTGCTGCCATACTGTTTATGGCTGTCGTTGATTGGCTGAGCAGTGATGACGTCATTCCTTTGCCGATAGGTGGAGGACCTTGGGTGGCTGTACGGCCTGGCGTGGGGCGGATCTCTGCTCATCGTGCTCGGCATGGTAAGGCGGCGGCGTGGGGAGGTCTCGCATACTAATACTGCGATGGGACTCCGGGGTGCATGCCGTGTGTGTGTGTGACCTGCGTCTATATATCACCATGTCTGTCTCTCACACCGTGTTTAACCTGGGGCTTCCCTGGTGTCGCATACCCGTAACAAAACCCGGGGTGAACGTCGGTTACAAATATTGAAATTGAGACCATTTAAAGAAATGTTAATAGGAGGAAATTTATAAATATAAGTATAAATATTAGTATAAGTATCGTATCTTCTGGGTGCGGAATTTGTGTTGTTGAAAATAAAACAATTGCGTTTGGTGATTGTTAAGGGAATGATGCCAGGAGAAGTCTCCACGTTTGTCGCTTTCTGGATTGTCTGGGTTGTTATGTTAACGTTGTTCTGTTTGTGTTTCCTGAGGTATATATATGCGTCTTATATGCCTCCATTTTATTGCTCAAATGTGTTCCAGTACTCGTACTTGTTTGGGATGAATTGCAATGGCTAATATGATACTTACCCGCTTTTAATTAACATATTCCTACCTAAAGACCCTATAATGAAAAGTAATACATATATATGCATATTCATATATATATATACATATATATAACCTGTAAGGCGAATAGGGCACATGCACAGGGGGATTAGGGGAAGAGCAGAGACGGTGACATGGTTCATGTCTGAGATCGCGAATCAGTCGAGACCTTGTTGCTTAAATGTACAGGGGTTCGGAAACAAGTTTCAACCGTCAACACGCACACGAAATGACCGAAGTAGTCTTAACATGCTTCAATATTGGTATTAGGTACTAATATCATATAACCGACTATATATAAGAGTTACAGTATGACACATGTGTTTCATCCTAATGCTATCGTAAGACGTGTACCATAGTTTGACTAAAACATTTTTTTATTATTATGTTTTATTTTAACAGAAATAACGCTGTATAAATGCATGCTTTAAAAAGTGATTGCTACTATAATTATTATGAATGGTATAAAAGCTGCCTCTGGACATTGCACGACAACGATCCCCTCGACCCCCCCCTCCCTCCAGCCCACGAAAGCGTGTACAACCTTAACGTTGCCATGGTGACTACATTTCTGTCTCCACAGATCGACAAGTAGATCAGTGGAATTCCGTTCTGCTTCATTTGAAGTCTATTATGATTTCTACTTAACGCTGACCTTACCCTTGGCTGACCTTCCTATGACCTTTGGCTCTCGGCGGCTCTTTTCCAGACGGGCTATCTGATAACGTTCGGCACGAACTATTCCCGTTTGTCCATCACGAAGGAGCTTACCTCCTACAAGAATGCCATGGCCCTTGATACCCACGGCTCCATTCTCCAACTGGATGCTCCTGGATACTGAGGCGTGGCAAGTAGGCCAAGGTGAAGGTCGAATTTACGTCTTAACTCCGCTATCGCCCTCCCTGGCTGCTTTCTATGCCGCTTCTTAATTAGCTGTTGCCTTCTAAAATTATTAATATCATGCGTCGTAAATAGCGTTTTTGATCGATGCTATATTTTTATCATAAAATTAGCAGTTACATATAATATACGTTGTACGTAGCGAGAGTTACAACAGAGGAAGGCAATGGGAACAAGAACATGAACCGTTGGTGATTTCGGCATATAGGCCGGCTCGGAATTGATTGACAAAGCGTTCGTTTATTCTAACATATATATATATATTATATATAGCTTTACGTTTACAAACCCAACAAGACTTGGGAGCGTTGTATGTCTGCGTTCGCTGGTGGATTAGAGGCCTGTGTAGTTTAATACCTAGGGCGGCAAGCAGTGTTCTATGTATTACACACTACGCCTCAATATTTTGTATGTAGTGACTGCATGCTTATATACTTCTGCTTTGTGGGCTTAGCTGGTTTTAATTAGCTTGCATGTGCATGTAATCTACCTTTTTATACGCATTTCCTTGATTTAGTTGTTAGCAAACATTGAGTTTGATAGCAGTTTGATCGTGACAGAGCCATACAATGATTAAAGAACAGGCAATTTATCATTACTTCCTTAACCACTTCCTCAACCACTTCTAGTCCTGACGGTGTACATGTACTGACGGTGTACATGTACTGACGGTGTACATGTACTGACGGTGTACATGTACTGACGGTGTACATGTACTGACGGTGTACATGTACTGACGGTGTACATGTACTGACGATGTACATTTACTGACGGTGTACATGTCCTGACGGTGTACATGTACGGACGGTGTTCATGTACTGACGGTGTATATGTACTGACGATGTGCATGTACTGACGATGTACATGTACTGACGGTGTACATGTACTGACGGTGTACATGTACTGACGATGTTCATGTACTGACGGTGTACATGTACTGACGGTGTACTGACGGTGCACATGTCCTGACGGTGTACGTGTACTGACGGTGTACATGTACTGACGGTGTACATGTACTGACGGTGTACATGTACTGACGGTGTACATGTACTGACGGTGTACTGACGGTGTACATGTACTGACGGTGTACATGTACTGACGGTGTACTGACGGTGTACATGTACTGACGGTGTACATGTACTGACGGTGTACTGACGGTGTACATGTACTGACGGTGTACATGTACTGACGGTGTACATGTACTGACGGTGTACATGTACTGACGGTGTACTGACGGTGTACATGTACTGACGGTGTACATGTACTGACGGTGTACATGTACTGACGGTGTACATGTACTGACGATGCACATGTACTGACGGTGTACATGTACTGACGGTGTACATGTACTGACGGTGTACTGACGGTGCACATGTCCTGACGGTGTACATGTACTGACGGTGTACATGTACGGACGGTGTTCATGTACTGACGGTGTTCATGTACTGACGGTGTACATGTACTGACGGTGTACATGTACTGACGATGTACATTTACTGACGGTGTACATGTCCTGACGGTGTACATGTACGGACGGTGTTCATGTACTGACGGTGTATATGTACTGACGATGTGCATGTACTGACGATGTACATGTACTGACGGTGTACATGTACTGACGGTGTACATGTACTGACGATGTTCATGTACTGACGGTGTACATGTACTGAAGGTGTACTGACGGTGTACATGTACTGACGGTGTACATGTACTGACGGTGTACTGACGGTGTACATGTACTGACGGTGTACATGTACTGACGGTGTACATGTACTGACGGTGTACATGTACTGACGATGTACATGTACTGACGATGTACATGTACTGACGGTGTACATGTACTGACGGTGTACATGTACTGACGGTGTACATGTACTGACGGTGTACTGACGGTGTACATGTACTGACGGTGTACTGACGGTGTACATGTACTGACGGTGTACATGTACTGACGATGTACATGTACTGACGGTGTACATGTACTGACGGTGTACATGTACTGATGGTGTACATGTACTGACGGTGTACATGTACTGACGGTGTACTGACGGTGTACATGTACTGACGGTGTACATGTACTGACGGTGTACATGTACTGACGATGTACATGTACTGACGGTGTACATGTACTGACGGTGTACATGTACTGACGGTGTACATGTACTGACGGTGTACATGTACTGACGGTGTACATGTATTGACGGTGTACATGTACTGACGGTGTACATGTACTGACGGTGTACATGTACTGACGGTGTACATGTATTGACGGTGTACATGTACTGACGGTGTACATGTACTGACGGTGTACATGTACTGACGGTGTACATGTACTGACGGTGTACATGTACTGACGGTGTACATGTATTGACGGTGTACATGTACTGACGGTGTACATGTACTGACGGTGTACATGTACTGACGATGTACATGTACTGACGGTGTACATGTACTGACGGTGTACATGTACTGACGGTGTACATGTACTGACGGTGTACATCTACTGACGGTGTACTGACGGTGTACATGTACAGACGGTGTACATGTACTGACGGTGTACATGTACTGACGGTGTACATGTACTGACGGTGTACATGTACTGACGGTGTACATGTACTGACGGTGTACATGTACTGACGGTGTACTGACGGTGTACATGTACTGACGGTGTACATGTACTGACGATGTACATTTACTGACGGTGTACATGTACTGACGGTGTACATGTACTGACGGTGTACATGTACTGACGGTGTACATGTACTGACGGTGTACATGTACTGACGGTGTACATGTACTGACGGTGTACATGTACTGACGGTGTACATGTACTGACGGTGTACATGTACTGACGGTGTACATGTACTGACGGTGTACATGTACTGACGGTGTACTGACGGTGTACATGTACTGACGGTGTACATGTATTGACGGTGTACATGTACTGACGGTGTACATGTACTGTCGGTGTACATGTACTGACGGTGTACATGTACTGACGATGTACATTTACTGACGATGTACATGTACTGACGGTGTACATGTACTGACGGTGTACATGTACTGACGGTGTACATGTACTGACGGTGTACATGTACTGACGGTGTACATGTACTGACGGTGTACATGTACTGACGGTGTACATGTATTGACGGTGTACATGTACTGACGGTGTACATGTACTGACGATGTACATGTACTGACGGTGTACATGTACTGACGGTGTACTGACGGTGCACATGTCCTGACGGTGTACGTGTACTGACGGTGTACATGTACTGACGGTGTACATGTACTGACGGTGTACATGTACTGACGGTGTACATGTCCTGACGGTGTACATGTACTGACGGTGTTCATGTACTGACGGTGTACATGTACTGACGGTGTACATGTACTGACGGTGTACATGTACTGACGGTGTACATGTACTGACGGTGTACATGTATTGACGGTGTACATGTACTGACGGTGTACATGTACTGACGATGTACATGTACTGACGGTGTACATGTACTGACGGTGTACATGTACTGACGGTGTACATGTACTGACGGTGTACATGTACTGACGGTGTACATGTATTGACGGTGTACATGTACTGACGGTGTACATGTACTGACGATGTACATGTACTGACGGTGTACATGTACTGACGGTGTATATGTACTGACGGTGTACATGTACGGACGATGTACATGTACTGACGGTGTACATGTACTGACGGTGTACATGTACTGACGGTGTACATGTATTGACGGTGTACATGTACTGACGGTGTACATGTACTGACGATGTACATGTACTGACGGTGTACATGTCCTGACGGTGTACGTGTACTGACGGTGTACATGTACTGACGGTGTACATGTACTGACGGTGTACATGTACTGACGGTGTACATGTCCTGACGGTGTACATGTACTGACGGTGTTCATGTACTGACGGTGTACATGTACTGACAATGTGCATGTACTGACGATGTACATGTACTGACGGTGTACATGTACTGACGGTGTACATGTACTGACGGTGTACATGTACTGACGGTGTACATGTACTGACGGTGTACATGTACTGACGGTGTACATGTACTGACGGTGTACATGTACTGACGGTGTACATGTACTGACGGTGTACATGTACTGACGGTGTACATGTACTGACGATGTACATGTACTGACGGTGTACATGTACTGACGGTGTACATGTACTGACGGTGTACATGTACTGACGGTGTACATGTACTGACGATGTACATGTACTGACGGTGTACATGTACTGACGGTGTACTGACGGTGCACATGTCCTGACGGTGTACGTGTACTGACGGTGTACATGTACTGACGGTGTACATGTACTGACGGTGTACATGTACTGACGGTGTACATGTCCTGACGGTGTACATGTACTGACGGTGTTCATGTACTGACGGTGTACATGTACTGACAATGTGCATGTACTGACGATGTACATGTACTGACGGTGTACATGTACTGACGGTGTACATGTACTGACGGTGTACATGTACTGACGGTGTACATGTACTGACGGTGTACATGTACTGACGGTGTACATGTACTGACGGTGTACATGTACTGACGGTGTACATGTACTGACGGTGTACATGTACTGACGGTGTACATGTACTGACGATGTACATGTACTGACGGTGTACATGTACTGACGGTGTACATGTACTGACGGTGTACATGTACTGACGGTGTACATGTACTGACGGTGTACATGTACTGACGGTGTACTGACGGTGTACATGTACTGACGGTGTACATGTACTGACGGTGTACATGTACTGACGGTATACATGTACTGACGGTGTACATGTACTGACGGTGTACATGTACTGACGGTGTACATGTACTGACGGTGTACATGTACTGACGGTGTACTGACGTTGTACATGTACTGACAGTGTACATGTACTGACGGTGTACATGTACTGATGGTGTACATGTACTGACGGTGTACATGTACTGACGATGTACATGTACTGACGGTGTACATGTACTGACGATGTACATGTACTGACGGTGTACATGTACTGACGTTGTACATGTACTGGCGGTGTACATGTCCTGACGATGTACATGTGCTGACGGTGTACATGTACTGACGGTGTACATGTACTGACGGTGTACATGTCCTGACGGTGTACATGTACTGACGATGTACATGTACCGACGATGTACATGTACTGACGGTGTACATGTACTGACGGTGTACATGTACTGACTATGTACATGTGCTGACGGTGTACATTTACTGACGATGTACATGTACTGACGGTGTACATGTACTGACGATGTGCATGTACTGACGATGTACATGTACTGACGGTGTACATGTACTGACGGTGTACATGTACTGACGGTGTACATGTACTGACGATGTACATGTACTGACGGTGTACATGTACTGACGGTGTACATGTACTGACGGTGTACATGTACTGACGGTGTTCATGTACTGACGATGTACATGTACTGACGATGTACATGTACTGACGGTGTACATGTACTGACGGTGTACATGTACTGACGGTGTACATGTACTGACGATGTACATGTACTGACGGTGTACATGTACTGACGGTGTTCATGTACTGACGGTGTACATGTACTGACGGTGTACATGTACTGACGGTGTACATGTACTGACGGTGTACTGACGTTGTACATGTACTGACGGTGTACATGTACTGACGGTGTACATGTACTGATGGTGTACATGTACTGACGGTGTACATGTACGGACGATGTACATGTACTGACGGTGTACATGTACTGACGATGTACATGTACTGACGGTGTACATGTACTGACGTTGTACATGTACTGGCGGTGTACATGTCCTGACGATGTACATGTGCTGACGGTGTACATGTACTGACGGTGTACATGTACTGACGGTGTACATGTCCTGACGGTGTACATGTTCTGACGGTGTACATGTACCGACGATGTACATGTACTGACGGTGTACATGTACTGACGGTGTACATGTACTGACTATGTACATGTACTGACGGTGTACATGTACTGACGATGTACATGTACTGACGGTGTACAAGTACTGACGGTGTACATGTACTGACGGTGTACATGTACTGACGGTGTACATGTACTGACGGTGTACATGTACTGACGGTGTACATGTACTGACGGTGTACATGTACTGACGGTGTACATGTACCGACGATGTACATGTACTGACTATGTACATGTACTGACGATGTGCATGTACTGACGGTGTACATGTACTGACGGTGTACATGTACTGACGATGTACATGTACTGACGGTGTACATGTACTGACGGTGTACATGTACTGACGGTGTTCATGTACTGACGGTGTTCATGTACTGACGATGTACATGTACTGACGATGTACATGAACTGACGGTGTACATGTACTGACGGTGTACATGTACTGACGGTGTACATGTACTGACTATGTACATGTGCTGACGGTGTACATTTACTGACGATGTACATGTACTGACGGTGTACATGTACTGACGATGTGCATGTACTGACGATGTACATGTACTGACGGTGTACATGTACTGACGGTGTACATGTACTGACGGTGTACATGTACTGACGGTGTACATGTACTGACGGTCTACATGTACTGACGGTGTACATGTACTGACGGTGTACATGTCCTGACGGTGTACATGTACTGACTGTGTACATGTCTTGACGGTGTACATGTACTGACGGTGTACATGTACTGACGGTGTACATGTACTGACGGTGTACATGTACTGACGGTGTACATGTACTGACGGTGTACATGTACTGACGATGTGCATGTATTGACGATGTACATGTACTGACGATGTACATGTACTGACGATGTGCATGTACTGACGATGTACATGTACTGACGGTGTACATGTACTGACGATGTACATGTACTGACGGTGTATTTGTACTGACGGTGTACATGTACTGACGGTGTACATGTACTGACGATGTACATGTACTGACGATGTACATGTACTGACGATGTACATGTACTAACGATGTACATGTACTGACGATGTACATGTACTGACGGTGTATTTGTACTGACGGTGTACATGTACTGACGGTGTACATGTACTGACGATGTACATGTACTGACGGTGTATTTGTACTGACGGTGTACATGTACTGACGGTGTACATGTACTGACGATGTACATGTACTGACGATGTACATGTACTGACTATGTACATGTACTGACGATGTACATGTACTGACGATGTACATGTACTGACGGTGTACATGTACTGACGGTGTACATGTACTGACGATGTACATGTACTGACGATGTACATGTACTGACGGTGTACATGTACTGACGGTGTACATGTACTGACGGTGTACATGTACTGACGGTGTACATGTACTGACGATGTACATGTACTGACGGTGTACATGTACTGACGGTGTACATGTACTGACGGTGTACATGTACTGACGGTGTATATGTACTGACGGTGTACATGTACGGTCCTCACGTCCTCGGTAGTATAGGGCTACCCCGGGGATGTTGCTCCGCTCTACCCTTGATTCTTTCTTCCCATTGGTGCGATATTACCTTCATACAATAACGTGCCTCAAGCCAGCCAATGTACGGCTTTGGGAAATGGTTGCATTTGCATGAATGCGCGTCTTGATTGTGTACCAAATGCATATATGTAAGATATATTAGCTTTGCATTTATGGTACAAACGAATAGTATATCCTTTACTGATAGCAGTTTAAATGCTCGTATTAACATCGCCTTGTTTCCCCCCCTGACAGGTCACCTTCATGATCACGCTGTCCAGCAACTACAACAGAATCAAAATCTCGCGAGAACTGACTGAATACCGTAAAGCAGCTGACCTTGAAATGACCGACACCACTATATTAGAAGGGCGATCTCGGTGAGCCTACTGAATATAAGCAATGACGTCATCATTTATCACCGGGATAAAAACATCGGCTGTCTGCTTGCTGATCTCGTGGCTCCCAAGACCACGTGACTCCAAGTCCACGTGGCCTGGCTGATGCCACGCGAAACCCGGATCACGTGATACTGTCTGTGGCTTCTGGAAGTGGTTTGTCCCACCGTGACCTTCATTGACCTTAATCGTGATAGTCGGACAATTGCGTATTTGTGTGTTTTTCCGGTAATTATTCGCCGGTCTCAGATCGAGCTGCCAGAGAATATGACACATTCTGAGTACTGCACCTAGGATAGCACGTATCCCTGTACCATCAACGTAATCACGTCACTTATGTGTTTTTGTCCAGTGAATGACGTCACCAGCTGACGTCACAATACGTCCATCATTCGTGCGCGGAAAATTTGATGCCCGCGAGTAGCAGCGTTCTATTTTTGAGACGATTTTGTATCTTACTTTTATGACAATTATGTGTAAAGTAATAACATTTTATCGCATAAGAAATACGATTTTACTTATCATAATAAACGCATGACGTTTAAAACCACTAGGTTTCGAATCATGTCATGCCTCACTTACTCGCAGGATTATTGTTTTAATGAAATCAACACTTCTTGCTTTGTATACAAAAGCATAGCAGTCGCATACCGCGCTTATACATTGGAGATGGAAGCGGCTTGTGTATGGTGTGAGCATTGGTTATTTAGCTACCTTTATATGGGTACCGAATAGGGCGCTTATCATCATGAGGTTCTGTGATATAGTGGCTGAGAGTTTATAGCTCTCCATGCGGACCAGTCCCTTGTTTTAATTAAAGAAGGCTATGTACAGCTTACATCAATAGCTTCTCATCTTAATTAAAGAAGGCTATGTACAGCTTACACCGATAGATTCTCATCTTAATTAAAGAAGGCTATGTACAGCTTACATCAATAGCTTCTCATCTTAATTAAAGAAGGCTATGTACAGCTTACACCGATAGATTATCATCTTAATTAAAGAAGGCTATGTACAGCTTACATCAATAGCTTCTCATCTTAATTAAAGAAGGCTATGTACAGCTTACACCGATAGATTCTCATCTTAATTAAAGAAGGCTATGTACAGCTTACACCGATAGCTTCCCATCTTGTTTGGTCTTGCGTACCCTGGCAAGACGAGTGATCGCCAGTGGCAGACTGTGTGTAATGTATGCTATAGTCCCAGGTGTCGCGTCTTACTCTGCCACGGCAAGGAGGGAGGGGGGGCGGGGCAGCTGAGCTTTCCCTCTGTATCCCCGAGCTGCGGTTAAGCCTTTAGTCTACTAAGGTGGGAGTCACAATTTCCTGTGTGACGCTGCTGATGACGTCAGTCAGTGACGTCATGGGGATATCGTGGCTTTCCCGGCTGTTAGCCCTCAGGACCAGAACGAGGCTACCAAGGCCTCCGTAGATCACCTTGTATACCCATCACTTTCACGTCCACCCATCGCCGATTGCGGATACCCGTCATCAGCTGGCTGCCGGGGATCGGTTCCCGCTTCGCTTATACGTACACTTAATAGCTTTATTTCGTATTTTGCGTATTGGCATCCTACATCATGGCAATTTGCAATGGGGCATGGCAATGTGGTCATTCAGAAATCTAAAGAAGTATATGCCGCGTAAATATATAATGCATGGGGGTTTCTTCTGACATTATTGGCATTCTGAGTGACCACGCTTTGGAGATGTAAATGGACTATATTCATAAGCGTCTTTTATAGATTACATTACATTATAGATTGTTGTGATGTGTACGTGTACATTCCGATACATTATATTAAAGTCTCGTTTTGCTTACTTCTGTTGTTACATGCGTTTATCACTAATACTTTATCAATGCGACGAATCTGATGCGGGAACGTGTGCAATTCAAGGCAATTATCTCAAGGACATTCGTCGCAAAAATCGATGAATGAAGCAATTTTGCGACAAATATCTTACAAAAGGGTCTCTTCATTACAAATTAGCTAATGTCGGCTCTGCAACGGGGTTCTAAAGCCACCCATCTCGCACACCCACCTCCCTCCACCCCTCCCCCCAAACGAATCTTGAATAATTTATATTGTTTCACATATCATTCAAGGAGTCTTCACTCCTTCATCTATCCATCGTCTTGAGGACCAATTTCTGGCGATGGGGTCTTATTAATTCCGATAATTCCATTTCCACATTTTATTTGCGAAGCAGCAGAATGAATCAATTACATTGATTACCACAACTCTGACTAATTGCTGGATAACATAGCAGACAATGCACGCGGAACATTTAAATATAGTTAAAGCTATGCCTTGTGACTCCTTTTTTAACGCAGCGCCACATAACGAGTATAGTGAACATTAATATAAATGTTTTAACGTTATTTGTAACGAGGGCCTTAATGCTATGTCCCCAAGTTGCACCTATATAACATATAAACAATGTTCACCTTGGTACAACATATATTATACTTCGCATAAAGTAGAGAATTATACATATAGTGATTTATTTCAAGCGTTTCTTTGTGCAGTATATTGTTATATTCACCACAACACTGAGACTAATAAATCAATCAATCAATAACTAGGTCACGTGGCTTGATGCCCATATATGGGGATCACATTATTATGTAAACTGTATACTAAAGAAATAAACATACGTAACTACGGAGTGTGTGGGCGTAGATTCCAGGGACATCGCAACAAACATCTGACACTCTCGATCTCCATAAAACACGATTATAAATGGAACCGAGTTAAAGTCATCTGACCAGTGATTGCTCAGAGCTAATTAGTTTCCGTAAATATTAATCAGCAAATCGATTAGAAATCCGGATAACAGTAGTCTCTAAATTCATATGAAGCCATAAAAGCGCTTTTATTGAAGGGCGCATTGACTGGTATCCGCGGGATCGCTGGTCCACTTTCTGTAGAGGTATTCTGCTGTGCATTGCTGGGAGCAATTCCATTGTGCAGTGATTGATGGCAGCTAGGTAGAGAGGTGAGAGCCCCCATGGGTCATGGATGGATCCAGGCGAGTGGAAAGTGTTCAAAGTGACGGCTCATATATAGTATGCTAGTATACATGGGATAACATCAGAGAGATGACTCTGTTGCGTGCCAAGAACCATTGACCCTTTAGGACCAGTCAGACGTACAAACGGCCTGGGCATGTGACCATCGGACGACAGTTCCACATGCATAGGCCTCGTTCAGACCGGTCAATGGCGGAGGGATCCTGCAGATTTCACCCCGTCGCGCGCTCTGATGCGTGAACAATGGGGTAGCGCCTCCCCAACCGCCGTGTCACTCTCCATAAACTCACCCTCGGCGACCCATAAACGCCATACTCGCCAGAGGGCGGGCCCGGCTTTCAGCCAGACGACATGACATCCATATAGATACACGCACCAGCCCGCGTCTCCCTCTTTATGACGTCACAATCGATGAGGAACAAAGAGGGTGTCATGTGATGACTTCCTAGCACCGGAAGTTATGACCGAGACAAATCCATTTTCCGCATTGATGAGTGCGCAATGAATGAACGGAGAACACACGACTCGAACAGCCTTCGATTGATCGACAACAGCGGTTTGTGCACATGTGGCCTCTTACCTGCTGTGTCGCTGAGGTCAACCCATGTTAAAGCACCGGCTTACAACCGTACGTCCCTCACACACTGCTTCATACAACAACAACACATGCAACATTGATGGATACAGATTCAGCTGTATCCGCTGATGGCATCGTATGACCTTGACTCGACTTTCAATAGGACCCCATTAGTTTAGCTGTAACCGCGACTTGCAAAGAGGCGTATTAGATTGTGCTAGATGCTATTTAGTAAAGGACTCAGCTTGCTAAGTCCCGGTTTATTATTGACGACACAACTATAAGCCTACTAAACATCGAACTACTCCAATACGTCCACCCGGTGTTTCGCGATGTGTCAGCTGAAATATTTATTTCCATTCTATACATTCGAACACAACACAAGTATCTTTAGCCATATATTGCGTATGTGCATGGAAGACAACTATATTGAATGGAATCATTATTTTGCTATGTTTTTGTTTTCTAAGCTGAAGTCTGATTGATTTACACGGCATTGCTCGTCCAATATATGGAGCGGGAATTGAGTGAGAAGTCGCTCTTCGTACTATGGTTAATTCCCGGAGCGAGGGGGGAGGGGGGGGGGCATTTATACGAATCTGGTGGGGGAGGGGGGGGGGTCCGCGGGTGTCCCATTATGCCTGAGGGAGCGGATATTTATGATGAAAAAGATACCCCTATAGCGACCGGGGGGGGGGGGGGTGGTATCTGAAAAATGTGGGTTCATAAAGCAGGTTGCCGCGAAAATACCCCTTCCGAGCGAATTTGGGCCGTAAAACGCCACGACCGAGCGGATTTCAGCGGAAAAACCTCAATCGAGCGGATTTTGGCCGTAAAACGCCCCGACCGAGCGGATTTGGGCGGTGAAAAGGGGGGGGGGGCTTTACCGCGGACCCCCCCCCCTCCCCGGGGGGGTTAATTATAAGAAAGGTCGTTTAATTTGCGCTGGGCAGATTACGAAAAGATACGACTGGGAGTGTCCCACTCAACAGGGGGCGAGGCACATCACAAATGGAAGGGGATGAGAGACAACAGAATTGTGGTGGGGGGGGGGGGGGCGGAGGCGGGGTCCACTCGGGGTATCTGGTTCCCCTGGACACCCCCAATGGGTCCTGCATCGAACTGAGAGCGGAAAGGGTTAATTTACTTAATATACATGACCACTTTCCTAAACGATGAAAGCGATCTTGCTCATGTCTATTTATAACAGCGATTGGATTGAATTTCTGCAACAATGACGTTCATCAAAGGTTTATATTATGTCATGACATTGTCATTGTTTCCTCCGCACGGTTCATTGACACGGGGAATAGAGCGGCTATATTTCTATATTTTAATTAAAAAGCAAAATGTTATTGGACTTGATACCTCTGTTTATATATTAAAAGTGTGACTGTCTGGGACAGAATGATATTCACACGACACTTCACCCCACTGACCTACGCATATATTGCTCCTGTTACTGTCAAACAGAAGCATCCAATTGTATGTAGCGATAAACTCTTCAACAACAAACGGCCCTCCATACCAAATTCATTCGTCTCGATATAGGGCTATAAAGTCTCGTTCGCCTAGACTTCCGGTTTACTCATTTTGGGGACAAACAAACGAAGCTTTGGTCTTTTCGTGCTCCAAAAGTGATACGAAAACATCTTATTTTACCTTTGCCATGTGGTTTAATGACGCACCCGTGTGTTGTTACTCCATGCACTGCACATTTTGACAGCGGAATGGTTAAGTCGATCACTTGCTCTCGCCATTTTTGTTACCGCGGAGGCACGTGACGTCACTCGCTGTTTGGAGAACTCGCGAAAGCCCGGGTGTATGGCTAAATTTAGAACGCTATTTTTAGCTTTTGAATGTTTTGAAGACGGATTTTTCCTTGTATATTCCTAAAGTTCTGCGCTTCATCGCCCCCAAATATTTAACTTATACCTTCCATAGCCATGTTTAGTGAAATGGTACTCATGTTCTTTAGAATAAACCTGGAAAGAAATTGGCTTATAGCGGCATATACTTCAACATGGAGCTAGTGTGTTTGCTTGTCCCCAAAAGTGAAGTCTCGCGGCCCGAGAGAACTGTATAGCCCTATAGCGTCTATCCTCAAATAGCAACAGGGACTCTATGCATACTTCAACACTAACACCCACTGTCACTAACAAGTGACACTCTATATACATACGAATTTCCATCGCCTGTATATAACAGCAGCCGCCAACAATTTGGTTCATTGACCTATAATTAGCGACCACCTGCTTATAACGACCGATCATCTATTACTGACCGATTGTTTTGTATCTACACAGTATTTACCTTCATATATATATATTATAGAGTGACGGCCACTCATAACGCGGCCTGCAGCCGTGATATAATTAACAAGGTCATCACATGCTTTGAGTCCGTGCGTGATGGCTCACGGCAGGGTTCTCGCGTCTCTCTAACTCTTCCCCTGATCACCCGTGGAAGTACACGTCGTAGTTGAGCAGCTGTCCCTGCCAGTCCCTCGACATGTCCCACGTGTAGAGCTTGGAGTCCTTGGGGTTGTACAGCAGGGAGGTGACGTGGTTGGACAGGGTGTGTATCCTCAGGCCCAGCCCCTCCGCCGTCTCCCGGCCCCGGGTCGTGTCGTAGATGTAGTCGACGGCTAGCTTCATGGAGTGCCCCCCGCCGGGCGCGGCCTCCTCGTACCGTACCACGTACAGGCGGCCGCACAGCACGAAGGCGTGGGCCGCCTCCGCCTTGTAGTGACTCGTCAGCCAGACGCGGCCCAGGCGCAGGCTGATCGGGTCCAGGCGCGCCAAGGCCAGGCGCCCGCCGTCCTCCGCGCTTGCGTAGATCAGCCAGAGACCGACCTCGTCGACGGCCAGGGCGAGCCCCGACCCCTCCAGCCCCGGGTAGTCCGCCTCGTCCCCGGTCAGAGCGCCCTTCACCCGTCGGCTCCACAACTTGCCGCTGCGCAGGTCCATGCGCACCACGCGGCCCTCGGGCGCCACCTTGTGGCAGTAGAGACTTCCGTTGTAGACAACGTGACTGGTGCCGCCGCAGCGGAAGGACAGTTTCAGCCGCTTGGTGGCGTTGTTGTCGCGCAGGGCGGCGGCGTCTCGGTACACTTGCACCGAGGACACCTGGGAACCACCCGGAAAGACGTAGATGGTGTCGTCACGTGACTCCGGGTCCTTGAGCCACGTGCCCGAGAGTGTCTTGGACATACTGGCTATGACCTTGGGTCGACTGACTTTGATCCGCTTAAGGGCACATACTGCGGATAAAGAAATGGTAGCATCACTTTTATGTATAGCGACCGCACCCGGACCTATAGTTACCCATACAATCGGTGTCCGGTAGTCGGTAATTATATAATCTGATTATAAACCCGACGATCCGAATGTGCTGGGAACGAACCGATATCCTCGGGTTATAGAGGTTTATATCGATGAGTCGAATCTACGTGGGATTATAAATGATGGGTGATAAATATATAAAGATAAATAAATATATAGTTAGATGATTGCTTGCTCAAATATGCATAGGCCTATGGATTTCTGTATAATGTGACCACAAATTATACTGTGAAAACAATTCGCAGCCATCTTATAATCCGCGAGGCCGACTTACCGTCGCTGTCGCTGGGTCGAACGATGACCTTGCCCTTGCCGGTGGCGATGACGTCATTCTCCTGCTGTTCCACGTGACCCTTGGCGTCCCCCAGTCGCGGGGTCTTGCCGCCCGCGGTCATGTGACTGGCCGCCGTGGGGCCGCTGTGGGCGTCGGGGGGGACGATAACCCTCGCCCCCCACGTGCTCACCCCGGGGGCCGGGTGGAGCGGGGTGGGGGACGGACGCTGTCCCGGCAGGGTGGACGCCGGGAGACGTGACGTGCTGGGGTGATCCAGGAGCCCTGATCCCGAACGATCACGGTCCCTCCCCCAAGGGGCACTCTCCGGCGTCGATAGGAGAACCCGATGTTCATCCCAGGGGTTTCCTCCCCTGTGTCCACCATCCTCCTTCCCCTCCCTCTCCTCCGCCCTTTCCTCCGGAGCCGCCCCGCGCTCCTCTTCCTGGATGACACCCTTGGAGGGGAGTGGGGAGGTAGGGATCTGAAAGGCGGTCCTGGACTCTCCGTGACCCGAAGTCAACATCCCTTGGTTGGGAGGCTGTCCTCTCTGACCATGACCTTGACCTTGGCCAGTGCTGAGCGCCGGGGCCGTGGTGGTCGCTTTGGGGATTATTTCGGGATTGCCGCCGGCGCGATCCAGACGCGTCTCCAGCCGGTCGAGCCGGATCCGGAGAGTCCCGAAGCCGCGTCCCAGGGCTCGGGTCTCGGCGGTCTGGTCCTGGAGCAGTCGGAGCCTCTCCTGTAGCGACTGGCCGAAGCCGTAGTAGTGACGAGCCTCGTCCTTCAGCTGCTCGACGTCCAGCGAAATGTCGTCTGCCTGCTGCTGAATGGCGCCAACTCGGTCCAAGAGCTCCGTGTTCACGCGGCGAATTCCTTCCAAGTCGCCATGGCACCGCGAGAGGCCCACGGCGACGCACAACCACCCATCACCATCACCCTCACCACGGCTTCCCTCCTCACCCACGTGACCATCTACGTCATTCACGTGAGAGGTGGAGGCTTCCGGTTCCGCTTCGGGTCCCCGGATGGAGGCCATGTGGTCACGCCAGAAGGTGAAGACGCTCTGCCAGGCGCTGCTGTTGGGCATGGCCTGCTCCATGGTGAAGACGAGGCGGCCGACCATGGCGCGGGCCAGACGCACCTCGCTGTCCAGGCGACCCTGCCGGGCGCGGGTCACGTTCTGCCCGGCCGCCAGCCCCTCCAGGCTCGAGTAGAAGTACCCGTGGTCGGCGTAGAGTCCGGCCAGCGCGGCGTGGGTGGTGTGAGCCCGGCGCTCCAGGGCGCGGGTCTGGTTCACCTCGGCGTGCACCGCCGCCAGGAGACCCTCCGTGGCGCGCTGCTGGGTCCGGACACCCACCTCCGCCTGCTCCAGACGCTTCATCTGGCGCTCGGCCAGGTCGGCGGCGCCCTGGACCACGTCCGCCTGGCCCTGCAACTCCCGGTCCAGGTCACCCACCCTCTGGCGCTGGCTCTCCACCACGCCAAACAGCCGCCGCACCTGCACGCCGAGCGAGCTCAACTCCTTGTCCCTGGCCTTGCTCCAGGGGCAGGGACAGGCGCCCGCGTCCTCCCCCGGTGGGACGGTGCCTTGCTTACCGGTCTCTAGCCCCCGTAACCGGCGCACCTCCTCCTCCAGCACCCCGACCGCCCGCTGGAGCACCGACATTCCCTCCAGCTTGGCCTCCAGGGCTGCCAGACGCCGCCGGGTGGCGCTGCTGTCTCCACTCGGGCGCCTCTTGCCAGCCACCAGCCACCCCTTATTCCCACCGCCTTCCTCTCGTCCCTCCTCCCCGTCACCCTCCTCTCCTCCCACCTCTCCGTCATTCTGGTAATCCTTGTCAGCTATGCGGTGTAACTCAGCCTCAAGGCCGTTCACCAGGGCGACATTGGAGTCTTTCTCCTGACCTTGGCTATTGCTCGTGTACCGGTATTGCTCGCTGTATTTGGATCCTCCTTCCGTGCTTCTGTCATATCGTGAGACCTCCCCGCCCCCATCACCCTCCCCTAACTGACGAAGCTCCATGCTCCCTTCACCGACATCACCCCCCACTAACTGACGGGGCTCCCCGCCCCCTTCACCCACATCACCCGCTACTAACTGGCGGGGTTCTCCGCCCCCGTCACCGCCCTTACCCCCTGCTAAGTGACGGAGCTCCGCTCTGGCGTTTGTGGCCTCCTCACGTGACCAAGGCGCCGTTATCGGGAGCGGCAGGGACGGTCCGGAATGTAGTGCGATCACCGGAAGTCCCTCGTTCCCGGGTGACTCTCGGACGGCGGAACCAGCCTGTGGGGAATCCGCGTCCTCGTGATATGCACCGACAATCGAGGCATCACGTGACGGTTTATTACCATAGTTACCACCGGGTATCGAGTCCGCCGCGTTAGATATGCGACCGGAGCACGTGATCAGAAAAGCGACCCACGTGACCACGAGAGCCGCCCAATGGCAACGGATATCCTCCCGAGTCGTCATCGTTTGGCGAGGCGCTACCTTCTGACACGTGACTGTGACGCCATCGTTGGTTGGGTGAGACCTGAAGGCAGCGACGTTGTTTTTTGTGCACTATTGTCATCAACGCACGTGGAGATTCAGTTCAATCAGCAATGGATGACCACAACCGACCAGCAACCTGCAATGACGGCAGAAAAGTTCACTGATAAGAGGTAATATTGTAAGAGCAGATTCTTCACGTTACCGTGGGGCTGTCGCAAACAAAGAACACAACACTGTTAAACAGTAATAATTGACCTATACTATGCCACACATGTTATGATGTAACTGCATTCTTCGTATGAGAGGTAAAGTTGATTTATATATATATATATATATATATATATTACAATAGACAATCTTATTAACAGAATTCCTGGTTAGCCTCGAGTGCCTGTTTTACGTTACAAAAAGCACAGCCATTCGTGAGGTTAATATAGGTACAATTGCGTCGTAAAAAGTAAACAGCCTAATATTCCTCAATTCGATTAAAGCTTCTAAATATAGCAGTAATCCCGTATTAGCAGAGATGGTACACGCAGAAGCATTTGGCTTCGTTGCTTCTTTTTCACCTTTTTTTGGGTTGGGCGGGGGGCACAATTGACTGGCATAAACGGCAAGGCTCCAAAACGGAGGACTGGCGGGTTGGGGTGGGTAGGTTACCACATTAGGTTTTCACATTACTGGAGAGCCTGGCAGTCTGCAGTCGTCATGGACCGTCGTTGAATGGGAAGTGGGGAGAGAGTCTGAGGTATTGTTAATAGTTGTCTCGTATCTGTATGTCATCCAGATGTCAAACCTCCTCCAGATATAAAAGTATAGTCTGTGGGTGTTGGCGAAGGCGGTCCCACCTACTCCATTGACCATTTCACAACTGTGAGGCGCATTACCGTGGACCATACATGACACCGCAATATCAGCCTTGGAAAAAATCACTTGACTAGCGCAAACAAAGATTCTGGGAAATATCTTGGTGTAATGTTTTATTACTCCACTGAGATAAATGTTATGTTTGCAGAGTAATGGCATAGACGGTATGAAATTAATGGGCTTGTCAAAATTACAACCAGAAGACCATTGTTTTTCATTCACATTTATATGGCAGTATTTAATTTTTAATTGTCGACAGATATGTTGTCATGCAATGACGCCATCTTGACATTCCATGAAGACCAAATAGACCAGAATGCTTTGCACATGCAGTGACGCCTCACAGTGGCATACAGTAAACCATTATTTGCGAAGTCGTCTCTCACTGATTGCACGTTGAGAGAGCGGTGCCCCACTCTTCTATGTGTAAGCCAGGAGATTCTTATCAGACGAGTTATGCCATCAAAATTAACAAACATGTGCGTTTGTAATATTACGCCATAAAAGTCCCTGTATGAGTCAGGACTACTTTCATGGTTTTGCTGTTCTCGTGTTGATACGCTCTGTGCGAAAATGCGACATTTCCAGTCAGTCTTTTGGATCATATGTTTGGCTTTGTTCTTGCTACGTTATTGACGCAATAGTGGCAGATATTAGTGCTTTAAGCCCCTCGCCCCCCCCCCCCTCCTCACCACCACTCCTGCTAAATCCGCTTCAAGCCCCTACAACCCCGAGTTGAAGCCCCTCTCAAGTATGTTTAAAACCCACCTTTGATCGTCAGCTTTATGTAGACCCCCCCGGCCCCCCAGGCGTCCGGTTTTCGAAAGTCCCCCCCCCCACAGCACTACATGGTCGTTTGTTTGTTAAGGGACGTCTGGCATCAATTGCTTAGCCCCACCCCCCCCCCCCCCCCCTCCCCACCTCCCCTGTCAACACAAATTTGCCTTGTAAAGTAAATAACAAAAAATGCATGGACATATTGTTTGATACAGCACTTAGGCACCATGACCTGTACAGGTGGAAAAACTATTGTCATGCCCTAGCTTACTGCGTATGCTTATGAGAACTAAACGGGGATAGTGCTTTGGGTCCACAGGTGCGGGTACAAAAAGACACATATGGTTGATGGAGATATGCTCTATGAATGTCCAACGGTACTTAGTCGGTATTTAGTCGATATTTAAGCAGTGAGTGCCGTATGATATCAGTTCTGTCATTCCTTTATGTGATTATATAATAGAGCAATTAAGAGAAAAGAAGGTGTTTTATGCCGCTTTTGTGCACATGGATACTTAATTGGGCCAAGAAACCTGATGAGATGAAACATGGCCCACATGTACCGTGGTTCGAAACCCATTAGGCTAAAGTGTTTCTCTTCACTGCGCATGTCAATAGATACATATTGATTAAATGAAACAAATAGTCAATCATTCAGTAGCTACGACCGAACTCTTCGCACTGTCTGAGATTTTTTACGCTATCTCAGGAGAAAAACATGATTTGGCTTTTCGATGCCTCATCTATGTTTCATCGTGTTTTACTTTCAAAATCAATCTCCACGCCATTTGTTCCCTGAACAAAAATAGGAATTCTCCAATAAATGTAGCGTGACAGTTCGCTGGGATGGTTCTTGGACGTGACTCAAAGTGTTTTCTCGCCCCGCGGGTTGATGTTCTGGTCTGTCGTCTGGTTACAACATGCTCACAGAGAGAGACTACCCAAAAACGGACTTAGTGGAGACGTCTTCACTGTGGAAACCTAATAACGGCCAAAGTGAGGCGAAGATGCCATTTTCACATCGCAGGAAAGGAACAGGCACTCATATATGTTGCAGTTGGCACTTTTAGATTAAATTCGCGCTGCCTCTATTAAAATTACGTTGATTATTAAAGAAGAGTTGAAGAGTTTATGCATATGGGGTACAACTTTTACAATTGAGTGGAAAGAAATTCAAGGCAAAGATCAGCTCTTAGTCAGCGGTACCGCTGTAACTGAATACAATTAGATATACATTTATTATAGCTATCATGCTATCATAAGTACTGTTCCATCTTCTACTTAACAATTTATACAACGATATCGTAACTACACACTCCGAGGCATCGATGTATGCCATGCAACCTGACATGACGCAAGCCCCTAACAAACGAAGCGGTACCACAGTGCCAAAGATGTATGTACAGAACAGTTTCCTTTTGTTAGCAGCTTGCATCTATACATATGCGATACCCAATTCGGCGCACGTAAATATATATTGTACCAGTTGATGGTACTGTTTATGTCATCGACTCACCTGAAGTTGCGCTAGGTGTGCACCTGGTCCGTATCCTCAAAACAACACGGAACACGCAGCAATCGCTGTCCGTCCAAGTCCATATTTAATCAAAATCGACTTAGTTTTAGTCGAAATCAACTTAGACCGGGAGAGGGCGCTGTGGAGCAAACACTGGCGGTCTCGGTCGGCGGTGGCGTGTGGCCACTGTCCGCATCCCCAGCCAGCGCCGTCCCTTAGGCGGCAGGCTGCGGCAGGTCGGGCGATGGTGGCGCCCCCCTGGTGGGCGGCGGTGGACCCGTACTGGTGGCGCCCCTTGGTGGTCCAGTCGCACGCAGGGAAGGGATCCATGCTGCGTCGTCTTCCACGGTGGCGGGTAGGTTGTGGATGGGAATTAGGGGGGTGGGGGGAGGGAGGGGCGGCTGCGGGGGTGGGGGTGTAGCCGGATATGCCATCACTCGCAGGCAGCCCTCCTCCTACCCTACCCCCCTTCGAAGCCACCTCGCTGCGGCGCGGGATTTGGTCTTATGTCTCGGGCCCCCACGTGCCTCGCTCGTTCCCCGCAGAGACCGGGTCCCTGCTTCGATCTTCCCGAGAGGGAGGGGAAGAGAGGATGGCAGGGGAGACGAGAAACTATGAGAGGTAAGCGAGGCGCCCGGGGCTTTGAATTAATAAGGAGGGGCTCGCTTGGCTGAACTATGGCGCGTGGAGAAAGGGGTGGGGGGAGGGGTCATGATGGTGGTGCTGGGTTCTGTCCGCAGTGATGTCCGAGGGGTGGCGGGGGTGGGGAGTGGATGGATAGGGCGTAAAGAGAGGTCTACTCAATGGAGACGGCACGGGAGCGGCACTCAAGAGCAATCTACTGTTTTCTCAGACTGATGTTGACTAAACTGGGCTGGGACTCAGGTTGTAAGAGTGGCATATTAAGGGGATTGGCGGAGATTGATAGATGCCCTCGAAGACCGATTGGGGGAGCCACCGGGACCACCAATTAGAAACGGTGACTCCACAGGGACATATGAAGCGAAGTATGTCCTGTCTCGTCCTGGACGACGGGGAGACACCTCAAGGGGAGGCCGGCGGAGGGTGGGAGGGGGGGGGAGGAGGGGTATTTTGCAACAAAATCAAAACGAGGCTCGTCTATCACGTGACGCCATTCATGGAGAGCGTTTACTGATCGTGACAGCGAGGACACTGTCCCTGCTTGACATCCAACATCACTCAGCCACGTGAAGGAGGCTGTCAGGGAACGATCTGGTATAACGCCTGGAAGGGGCAGTCCGTCCTTTCGTGGTCATCATAGGTAACTTGCTTGGCCGAATATAAAGTGGGTACATAAGTGATTAGACTATCGTTTGCGTCTTTATTTTGCTTGGAAAAACACCACTCATTCATACAAATCACACGGGACAGTAAAATTAAAATTAAATGTACGGCAATTGACAGCTGATGTTTTGCAGCATGCATGCTTCGGTTTGCGCAATGTCTATGTCTTGTGATTTGACAATGTGGATGTGAGGTTATTAAAGAAAACAATACCGAAAAAGCAACCATTATCATGACATGACAGGTCACCAAGTAGTTCGATTATCTTTGTTGCACAATACGCATTTATTTGAGGTTCACAACTGCAACGCCCGCATGGTGGCACTGCACGAATTGGACGCGATGACGAAGGCAGAGCGTGTTGCTGTCTTTATATTGTCTCGATTGGTTGGATGCCCTGTCTCGCCTCGCGCCCAGAACTCGCTCCTAAAGTCTCGCCCCAGGGCCCTCGGCCCGAGAGTGGCGTGACCCTTCACAAGTCGTCTTCCCGCACAAGAAGAGAGCAGATCACAGCACAAAAACATTGACAGATCACGTGAGACCGAAGAATATTGTGGGGGAAATTTGTTGACAACTGCTTTCTGATTCTAGAAAACCGGCTTCCGGGCTAAACACTAGCTGCTCGTAGCGCGGCGCGGTACAAATGCCGACGTGATATCGTCCAGGTTTAAAGGCCAGCTTCGGAGAAAATTAATTCGCAAAATTAACATAATATACCCATAATCTGAGTGGGTGTACAAACTATGTGGATTATAGTTTTCGGTAAGGTGGCACGTTTTAATCGCGACATTTAGGCATCAACTAAACAATCAAAGCCGTAAATATCGCGCCAAGTGACGTCGATGCAGGTTCCGCTTTGATTGCTAAATACAGGCAAGTGAATTGTTTTTGTAAATATTCATATGAATTGGTATTTTTGAGTAAGGAGGTAAGCAGTAGATGTTCGATGTGTTGAATTCATAATATCTGGAATAGCGGTTTAACCTGCGATGTTATGTAACGGAGATCTGTAACAACAAAAAATAGTACGAAAGCCCATCTCATGCGTTTTAAAGCGTCTTATGGAATGATAATGGTCAATATTTCTAATAGTGCTCCCGAATAAAATTAAAGTGTATTGTAGTATTATGACAAAATATACTGGGATTGATATCTTGAAAGTTTGGGTCGAGAAGATTTACGTTAAATAACCCGTATGTAGAGGATGAATAACTTTTACGCCTTAAAACATCGGATATTGATGCATGGTCGGACATATATGTAGTGGAGCTTTTAGTTACCCAGATGACGTCAGTTTTTTGACACTCAATTTACATGCCTTGAACATGTGCAATGTTTGTAACGCATATACAAAGGCTTTCTGTCTGAAGTATGTCTGAATGACGATGTGCGTTTTCATTTCAGTGATGAACCGGTATATGTTGAACGAGTTGACATACAAGTAGGCCATTTAATTGGTCCAAAGGTCTCAAGCAACGCTTGGAGGGAGGGGGAGGGGAAGGGGGTGGGGGCATGCTTTTGGCAGGCAACCAATGCCTCGATCCACCGAACTAATTACAACTTTAGCACATTATGTAATCTGTTGACCTCTTGGAGGGTATGCATAAGTAACGTTTTAAATGTCCCGGCATATACACAAGGCAGATTGGTTCCTGTAATAAACCTAATGTCTTCCAGTCAGATTTGTTATCAGATATCTAGTCAGAATGGCTACGAATGCTATCCACACCTCCCTATCATCAAGCTTAAGATATATTGCGGCAAATATAATATGATGACAATCGAAATTGTTTATGTCTGAATTAATTGATTGAACAGTTAACGATTGAACGTATGTGCCCTGTGCGTTTTAACGAGTTACTTACCAATTATGATGAAGCTTCCGGTTGTTTTTAACACACGATATTCTTCGCGGGAGATAAGAGTGATCTCGCGGCGAATAATGATAATAATAATAAGCTGCAATGACGCTCCCAGCTCCGACACACTGTGCTGGGGGCGAGTATTATAATGGCGACAACAGTATTACGGCAAACCGACAATGATAAAGAATATTGCGATAAAGAATAAGTGCAAATATGATCCCGTGTTTTAATGCTACCTAAACGCGGGGTTCGAACCCAGGGCTACGCCAGAGGGGTCCTAGCATTGTGTGCTTGGGTAAGGCGGTGTGGGGGGTGGTGGTGGCGGTGGGGGGGGGGGTGGAGGCGTAGCGGGAGCGGGGGGCGTGGCGAGGTCTGGAGTGGCGGAGGAAAGGAAGCCCGGCTAGCCGAGGGCAGGGAGGATTGGGGGCGGGGGGGGGAGGGGGGGGGGGGGGTTGGCGATGACAGCTGCCAGGAAGAAACACGCCCCAAGATGTCAGACTCGTCCCTCCTCCAGCCGCACGCTTCGCAAACTCACTACTTCCCGCCAAGCTTGTCTCCCATAAGTGGTATCTGGCGGTGATTGGCAGTGGAAATTAAATCTCAGGCCATGCGCGGGGCGGTATGGGGGCCCTATATATGTCCGCTGTGTGGTGCGATGCGTCTACGCGGCGTCCAACGGATCAGGCGGTGTGTGTGGCGGGGGGGGGCGGTCAGTAGAAGTACTGGAGGTTGGGGAGGGGGGGCGGGGGTAGCGCATAGCGGGTAGCGGATGCTCGATGCCGAAAGCCACGCCGAGAGTGATAACTGAGCCATAATAATAGATACAATAGCGAAAGGACAAAGAAGTGTGACGTACGAGGGTGGAGGCTGAATCTGGTGTGTACAACACAACGTCACAGAACAGGCAATGAGGGGGGGGGGGGAGGGTCATCATGTTAATTTGATATTGTGAGGGAAGTAGGTTTGGAGGGTATGGGGTGGTGTGTGAGAAAGCTCCGGTAATGACGATCGGTAAATCAGTAAGGGCATATTAGGGTAACAGTCAGCCACAGGCACAACAAGAGCTCAAACAGGAGGGGGAGCTCCCGGAAGGGGGGGGGGGGGGGGGCACTACATACAGTTAGGTATATACATATGTGCCGCCCACATGACCCCTTTTTTCCAGCTCTTGACTATATATTCCAGTTGATATCGAAAGTGTACAAATAATTAACCCCCATATACTTTGTAATGACTGTCAGTGTCAATTTTGGATGCCTTATACCAAAAATATTCTCTCTCTCGAGGCTCAACAAGGTTTCGCACTTTTTTCTCGCTCTCCATATACCCTCTATGGCGTGGGCGGTACACCCCCACCACTGTACTAATCTAGTTCCTCCAGGGGTGGGGGGCTCTCTTGCCAGGCTTGCTTGCACCATGGTACCACTCAGAGTCTGGCTGATTCACCATAGGCAAATCTACAGGTTGCGGGTCAAATCCCAATTGTATCTCAGTTTTTTTCATTCCATTGTGTCAAGAGGACCTTTGGCCCAAGATGGCCTTGTGCACAATAGTGGCTTA